>JAJIBD010003070.1:0-187684 GCA_021461705.1 Cryptotis parvus
CTGCAAAGTAATTCAGGCACCTACTAACTTTACTGACTAGTCACGCAGAACACTCATTTGCAACCTGCGATAGTCATTATGGTAAAGCAGCGCAAAAGTCCTTCAAGCTCTACCATTGAAGTTATTAATGCAGATGAGTCCAGCAATAATGATGAGTTATATAACCTCGCTGAAAAGGAATTTCGTAAGCAACTGTTAAAGATGTCACAAAGAAATAAAAAGAAACGATGGAATACAAAGTCATTAAAGTACAGGAGGAAATTAGAGCAGAATTGAGTAAATTTCAGCCCAAAGTACAAGCAGAAATGACAGATATTAAAAATGAGGTAAGTGAACTGAAAAACACAGGAGAAGGCCTCCAAATCAGAGTAAGAGCTACTGAAGAAAGAATTAGTGATCTCAAAGACGAGGTTCAGAGATTCTGTAGACAACACCAGAAGATGGAAAAAAGACTCACAATCAATGAACAGACTACCAGAGAAAATCGGGATGAAGCCAAAAAGGAACAGCATACGCATCATTGGGGTGCCAGAAGGGCAAGAAGAAAACCCTGATGAAGAAGAAACTGTCAAAGCCATCATCGCTGACAAGTTTCCCGAACTGAAGAAAGCATGCTCCCAGATACAGGAGGTCCGAGGGATACCAGCTAAAAGAAACCCCAATAAGAATACTCCAAGACACATCCTTATTAAAATGACAAAAACGATAGACAGAGATAGAATACTGAAAGCAGCAAGATCAAATAAGGAAATCACATACAAAGGAGCATCCCTGAGATTTACAGCAGACTTCTCAGATGAAACACTCCAAGCCCGAAAACAATGGTGTGATATTGTGAAAAGACTCAATGAACTTCAGGCCTCACCAAGAATTCTTTACCCAGCTAGACTTACTTTCAGATGTGAAGGAAAGATACACAACTTCATGGATAAACAACAACTCAGGAAAGTCATAGACTCAAAACCAACTCTAAAAGAAGGATTGAAGGGTCTATTGTAAAATAAGACAACCCAAAACCACAACAAGGTTAAACAGAAAGATGGCAAAAAATCCAAAGACAATAATCTCTCTCAATGTCAATGGTCTAAATGCACCAATTAAGAAACACAGGGTGGCAAAATGGATTAAAAAACTGAATCCAACATTCTGCTGCCTAACAAGAAACACATCTGAGTAACCAGAGCAAACACAGACTCAAAGTCAAAGGCTGGAAGACCACTCTCCATGCAAACAACCCTCCAAAAGGCGGGTGTGGCCATACTCTTATCTGACAATATAGATTTCAGGCTGAAAAAGGTCAAAAGGGACAATGAAAGCCATTTCTTAATAATTAAGGGGTATGTATACCAGGAAGAAATCACACTGCTGAACATATATGCGCCAAACGAGGGGCCAGCAAAATACTTAAAACGATTATTAATAGACCTCAAAGAGACATTAACAGTAGCACAATAATAGTCGGAGACTTCAACACTGCCTTATCTACTAGGGACAGATCGACAAGACTGAAACTCACCAGGGAGATACTGGACCTGAAGGAAGAAATGGAAGAAAGACAGCTGGTTGATATATACAGGGGCTTTTCATCCCAAAAAGCTGAATACACATTTTTTCCAGTGCACATGGAACATACTCCAAGAAAGACCATATACTGAGCCACAAAGCATACCTCAACAAAATAAAAAAAGATTGAAATTGTGTCGACTATCTTTTCAGATCACCATGCACTCAAAATAGTAGTGAACCATACACAGAAGCAGGGAGATAAACCAAACACCTGGAAACTAAACAGCTCACTGCTGAACAACAAATGGGTCATAGAAGAAATATAACGGGACATCCAAAGATTCTTAGAAACAAATGACAATGAAGATACCAAACAGAACTTGTGGGACACAGCAAAAAGCTGTGTTAAGAGGAAAGTTCATAGCTCTGCAAGCATTCATCAGGAAAGAAGAAAGGGCCCATATAAATAACCTGACCTCACAACTGAAAATATTAGAAAAAGACCAACAAGGGAAGCCCAACCCAGGCAGACGGAAGGAAATAGTGAAACTTAGGGGGGAAATCAACGAGCTGGAAACCAAAAAAACAATCCGAAAGATTAATGAAACCAAGAGATGTTTTTTTGAAAAATTAAACAAGCTCGACAAGCCACTGGCAAGACTTGTAAGGACAGGGAAAGAGAGAGCCCAAATAAACAAAATCAGAAATGAAAATGGTGACATCACAACAGAAAAAAACAGAAATCCAAAAGATCATCGGAGGTTATTTTGAGAACTTGTATGCCACAAAACATGAGAACCTAGAAGAAATGGATAAATTCCTGAAGTCCCTATATCCTCCGAGGATTGAAACAAGAAGACCTCCAATACCTAAATAAGCCTATCACCATCGGGGAAATTGAAACAGTAATTAAAAGTCTGCCCAAACACAAAAGCCCAGGTCCAGATGGGTTCACTGGCGAATTCCAAACCTTTAAGGAGGACATACTGCCAGTTCTGTTCAAGCTCTTCCAGGAAATAGAAGAAACAGAAAAACTCCCAAACAGCTTCTACGAGCCACATATCACGTTGATACCCAAAGCAGGGAGAGACAATACAAAGAAGGAAAATTACAGACCAATCTCCTTGATGAACACAGATGCTAAGATCTTCAACAAAATACTAGCAAACAAAATCCAAAGACTCATCAAAAAGATCATACATCATGACCAAGTAGGATTCATCCCGGGAATGCAAGGATGGTTCAACACTCGCAAGTCAATCAACATAATACATCACATCAATAAGAGAAAAAATAAAAACCATATGGTCCTATCAATAGATGCAGAAAAAGCATTTGACAAGATCCAGCACCCATTCATGATTAAAACCCTCCAGAAAATGGGAATTGAAGGAAGCTTCCTCAAGATAGTCAAAGCCATCTACCAAAAGCCCACAGCGAGTATCATTCTCAATGGGGAAAAATTGAAAGCCTTCCCCTTAAGATCAGGAACACGACAAGGTTGCCCTCTCTCACCTCTTTTTATTCAATATAGTACTGGAGGTACTCGCCATAGCAATCAGAGAAGAAAAGGACATTAAGGACACCCAGATAGGCAAGGAATAAATCAAGCTATCATTATTTGCAGATGACATGATATTATACCTAGAGAACCCTAAACTCTCGACCCAAAAACACTTAGAAACAATAGATATGTATAGCAGAGTGGCAGGGTACAAAATAAATACCCAAAAGTCGGTGGCTTTCCTATACACAAATAACGAAAGAGAAGAAAGGGATATTAAGAAATCGATTCCATTCACAATTGTGCCACAGAAAATCAAATACCTAGGAATCAGCTTAACCAAGTGTGTAAAGGACCTATACAAAGAGAACTACAAGACACTGCTTCAAGAAATAAAAGAGGACATGAAGAAATGGAAACACATTCCCTGCTCATGGATGGGGAGAATTAACATTGTCAAGATGGTAATACTCCCTTAGAGCTCTGTACAGATTCAATGCGATTCCTATAACGATTCCCATGACATTCTTTAAAGAAATTGACCAAACACTCCTGAAATTCGTATGGAATTATAAACCCCCCACGGATAGATAAAGCAATCCTTAGGAAGAAGAAGATGGGAGGCATCACCTTTCCCAACCTCAAACTGTACTACAAAGCAGCAGTAATTAAAACAGCATGGTAATGGAATAAAAACAGACCTTTGGACCTATGGAATAGAGTTGAGTATCCTGACACCCACCCTCAAAGATCACTTGATCACTTCACTTGATCATTTGAATCCCGTTACTCATCGATTTGCTCGAGCGGGCGCCAGTAACATTTCCATTGGACCCTATCACGTGCCAATGTAGCCCAATGGCATCTGGTTGATTCAGGAATATGAAGAGCCTCAAACCGTTCCTTCAGGGTCTTAACAAGGAAGTCTGACCATCTTGTAGGTGGGCGGCCACGTGATCTTTTGACATCCCGTGGGATCCAGTCGGTAACGGCTCTAGTCCAGCGGTTGTCTCCAAATCGCATTACATGTCCAGCCCATCTGATTTTCGATGACTTGGCAAATGTGACAGTGTCCCTGATTCTGGAATAGCGACGGAGGTCAGAATTCGGATTCCTTCTCTCACTTGAGTGAGACGTGATATTCCAAGCATAGCTCTTTTCAATTCCTTTTCTGGGGAGACCCGAATAGCATTCTCATCCTGCTTTCGTAGGGCCCAGGTCTCTGAGGCGTATGTTATTGCAGGGAGAACGGTGAAGTCGAAGAGATGTGCCCGGAGCCGGAGGTTCTTTGTCCTTTTAGCTATTTCTTCGATGCCTTTGAAGGCATTCCATGCAGCTCTCTTCCTCCTGCGCAGCTCAGGTTTTAGGTCGTTCATCATGTTGACTTCTCGACCTAGGTACACATAACTGCTGCATTCAGAGATGTTTGTTCCATTGAGAGTGAATGGAGCCTCAGGAAGTAGTTCATTTTTCATGAACATAGTTTTCTTCAGATTCAGCTGTAGACCTACCTTTCCACAATCTCGGTCAAAGTCAGCCAGCATTTGTGGCGCTTGGCTAATGTTTGGTGTTATTAGAACAATGTCATCAGCGAAGCCGGAGGTGGTGTAGTTGCCGACCATCTATCTTCACTTCCATTCCTTCCCATTCTAATTGTCTCATGATGTTCTCGAGGGTGGCACTGAAGAGTTTTTGGTGAGATGGTATCACCCTGTCGAACCCCTCTTTTGACATCAATGATCACTTCTTTGTAGAATGGTGAGATCCTGGTGGTGAATCCGTAATACAGCTCACGAAGGATCTTGATGTATTGGGGTTTGAACACCCTGTTTGACTAGGGCTTCGATGACTGCTTCAGTTTCCACAGAATCAAAGGCTTTCTGTAAATCAATGAACGTGAGACAGAGCGGCATCTTGTACTCCCTACAAACCTCAATGAGCTTGGTTACTGTGTGGATATGGTCGATTGTGCTGAATCCTTTCCGGAAACCTGCTTGCTCGCATGGTTGACCTTCATCTAGTGTTCTGCTAATCCTGTTCAGGATAACTCGTGTAAACAGCTTGTAGATGACAGACAACAGGCAGATGGGGCAATAGTTGCCGATGTCATGAATGTCTCCCTTCTTGAACAGTAGAACTGTCCTGCTGGTTTTCCATTGGGGAGGGCACCTTGCATTCGGACAGGTAGCGTGTGAAGAGCCGAGCTAGTGTATTGATGAGCACCGACGGCAGATTCTTCAGATGTTCGGGTCTGACTTTGTCTGGGCCAGGTGCTGTTCCCTTCTTTACCGATGAGATGGCATGTCTTATTTCAGAGGGAGAACGTTGGGAATGACATATCCATCCTGTGGAATTTGGTATGTGGGCAGGTGGATGTGGCTATCAAAGAGATTTGAGTAGAAGTCCTGGATAATCTTCTCCATTGCCTTTCTGGAAGATGTGATAGATCCATCAGGGCGTCGGAGGGCAGTCATCTTGGTCTTATATTTGGCGAAGGACAGGCGGGCGAGTCGCGAACACTTTTCCCGGCTTCTGCTGCATCTTCCAGTATTTCTGCTCTTCTGTTTTTTGAGGTCTGCTTTTATCGCTTCTCTGCACTGTTTAGCAAGCTTGGACGTTAGCATTTGGTCTCCTGAGGCTCGCGCCTTGCCACGTTGGCGAATGAGCTCAAGAGTTTCGGAAGACAAGCGTCCTTTTGTGTCTTTCTCTCTCTCGGCATTCTTCGCACAATCATGGAGGTGCTGAACCAGTCGGTTGTATTCCTCATTGATGTCATCAATGATGGTATCTTCCCATGTTGCCGCAATGGTGCTAAAGAGTTCCCAGTTGGTGGTCGTTCTGGGAGTTCTCTTCTTAAACTTTGCAGCCTTTTCTCCCCGTTGCGGGAAGTAGAATTTTGCACGAAGGAGACGGTGGTCCGATCCTGTCTGGAATTTGGGGGCGACAGCAACATCGGTCAGACAAAACCGTCGATTGAAGATGATGTGGTCGATTTCATTGTGGAACTGTCCACCAGGAGATTCCCATGTCCAACGTTTCACTTCAGCCTTCTGAAACTGTGAGTTCCCATGAATAGTCTTGGTGGACATGATGAACTCAAATAGTCTCTCACCCTGTTCGTTCCATTCTAGGTCATGGGTCCCGATGTGGAGTTCTTCAGCCGATCTTCTCGGTCCTATCTTGGCATTAAAATCACCGACTATGATCTTGTAGAAGGTGTGATCTTTTTTATAGAACTCCTCCAATTCCATGTAGAATTTCTCAATTTCATCTTTTTTGTATGTGGATGTTGGTGCATAGACAATTAAGATAGAAATTGCTGGCAGTGGGCCACATCTCCTCAAGTGTAATCGTCCTATTCGGTTTGTTAGGCATTCAAATGAATCAATGTTGACAGCCATGTTCGTGTTGACAAGGACACCAACGCCACCGACGCCTCTTTCATCACATGTTCCAAGGAACAATTCTTCTCCGTTGTCAAATACAGCATGATGCGACTGGCGCCTCCTCGTCTCAGTCAGACCAATGATGTCGTACTTGATCTTTTGCACTTGCAGCATCAGATCCTCAATATATGCTTCCGTTGCCAGTGTGCGTGCATTGAAAGTACAGACAGTCATTTTAGTCCTTCTTCGTTTTGGCAGCCTAGGACAGCCGTGAAATTTTATCAGGCACTGCTTGTTTGCCTTTCTTACTGCTGCCGTATTAAGGGCTCTTTCGGGTCAGGAAAATAAACATTTTTGTTACTGGATTTGGCATATCGAACACACATCGGACAGCTTGCCAGGCTCTGCCATGCGGGCACTATATTCTCATTGCTTTGTGGGGCTCTCTCAGAGGGGTGGGTAGAATATTTGTGGTAGTAGCAACGGGAAAGCTGGTTTCTGCTCTGCCTCAAAGATATGATCAGTTAATCTTTGATAAAGGTGCAAAGAGTCCAAACTGGAGTAAGGAAAGCCTCTTTAACAAGTGGTGCTGGGAAAACTGGACAGCTGCATGTAAAAAATGAATTTGGACCTGTGTCTAACACCATGCACAAAAATCAGATCAAAATGGATAAAAGATCTCAATATCAGACCTGATTCCATAAAGTACATTGAAGAAAATATAGGAAAATCCCTCCACGACATTGAAGCTAAAGACATCTTCAAAGGTGAAACACCATTACCAAAGCAACTAGAAGAAAATATAAATATATGGGACTACATGAAACTGAAGAGCTTCTGCACCTCGAAAGAAACAGTGACCAAGATAGAAAGACAGTCCACAGAATGGGAAAGAATATTCAACCAATACCCATCTGATAAGGGGTTAATATCCAGGATATATCAGGCACTGGTACAGCTATATAAGAAAAAACCAGCCAACCCCATTAGAAAATGGGGAGAAGAGATGAACAGAAACTTTGACAAGGAAGAAATTCGAATGGCCAAAAGGCATACGAAAAAATGCTCATCATCACTAATCATCAGAGAGATGCAAATCAAAACAACAATGAGATATCACCTCACACTACAGAGAATGGCCCATATCCAAAAGGGTAAAAGCAACAAGTGCTGGCGTGGATGCGGGGAAAAGGGGACACTCATCCATTGTTGGTGGGAATGTCGACTTGTACAACTTATCTGGAAAACAATATGGACATTCCTCCAAAGTCTAGAAATTGAGCTCCCCTTTGACCCAGCCATACCACTCCTGGGAATATACCCTGGAAAGCCAAAAAAGCACACCGGAAACACAATCCGCACTTTTATTTTCATAGCAGCACTATTCACAATAGCCAGAACCTGGAAACAACCAGCATGCCCGAGAACTGATGACTGGATAAAGAAACTGTGGTACATCTACACAATGGAATACTATGCAGCTGTCAGAAAAAAAATGAAGTTATGAAATTTTCCTATAAATGGATGGACATGGAGAGAATCATGTTGAGTGAAATTAGTCAGAAGGAAAGAGAGAGGCATAGAATGACTGCATTTATTTGCATGACATAAATATACCAGGTGATCTTACCAAAAGTGGAAATTACCACAAGCGCGTGGGAGTCAGAGGTTTGGTTAGATAGAGAAGGGAACATGTGTGAATAAATGTCTAAACGTCTGATACCAACATAGAACTGAGCATTAAATACAGACCAAAAATGCAAATGATGGCTTCTAAGTGTAACGAAGTGCAACCTACAATGTGTGGGGAGGAGGAGAGAGAGGAGGAGAGAGAGAGAGAGGAGATAAAGAACCTGCCATTTAGGCAGGATGTGGGAGGGGGAGGGAATTGGGGACATGGGTGGTGGTTGAGGGGCACTGGTGGAGGGCGGGGTGCTGGAACACTGTGTGACCGAAACCCCCATGAGTGAACAACGTTGTAATTGTATATCTCACGGTGGTATAATAAAATGTTAAAAAAAAACAGTAACAATAATGTACCTCATTCTCAATGAATGGAGACATTACTGGCACACGCTCAAACAAATCAATGAACAATGGGAAGACAAGTGACACAAGTGATATGTAACATTCACATTTTCCTGAATCAGCAATTTAATGATGATAAAGATCATCAATTGTGGCCATGTTCTAATGTATATATGAAGTTCCACTGAACATAATTTCTATAATCTTTTATATTTTAACAGCATACGTAATGTCTTTATTATTGTTGAGAGGATTTTTGATATCTATCTATCTATCTATCTATCTATCTATCTATCTATCTATCTCTCTCTCTCTATCTATCTATCATAGATATATATCCCTACATGTGATATATCTATATAGAGATGTAGATATAGAAAATAAGATATACCTATATCTATATATCTTTATTTCATTGTAGATAATTTCCCACTGAATTTATGACTAGGATATTGGGCATCTGTTCCATTTTTTGCTTGAGCTCTTGAAGCATCATAACAGTTTCTTCTGGAATTCCTTTTCAGAGAGATTTTGTATATCTGCATTCTTTTTCGAGACTTCAGGGCTAGTTTCTTCATCTGTTCTTCGAACTAGGGATATGTGTTTTTCCCCCATGGTAGTGCAGTAATGGGGATGAATTCCTCTGGAATACTGTTTCTTTTTCTTGGAGGTATTCCCTTGGTGTCAAATTTCCTTGCTTTTGTATTAATATGCGCAGCCTGAGCTGCTGCCTGCCGGCCAGCCAAGGAGGGTACCTGAGGTGGAAGCAGACCAGGGTGAGAGTTCAAAATATCCATTTACTTCCACTTCCGCTTGGACTTCTGGGGACTGTAGTTTCTACCTTCTGCCCAGGCCTGAGGCTCTACCACCTCCCCAAGCATGCACCTGGCCAGCCAATTTATGACTAGGATAAGTGTGGTTTTCCAAAGAAGTTTAAAATGGATTTTCATCTTGTCATTTGACAATATTAAAAACATATAGTTCACTCATTTTCCTTTGATGTTACTTTCCAACTGTATATAAGGCCATAAGCAATCAGTGGGAAGTCGCTGATGTCAGTAAAGAAATTGCCTACCTCTAAGCTCTGTCTTCTATTTTCAAATGTTTTTCTTGTCTGCTGGTGCCAGGGACAAAAGCAGGGTGGACTGTGAGCAAGCACTGAACCCAAGCACTGCACCTCTCCCTATACACCTACAGATTTTTTTCTATTGTTTTTGCTTTGATAAGGTGGTACAAAGAGAAAAGACACAATTTTAGATTATAGAAGGATTGTAGATAGGTCTGTGTAACAATGTGTATACATGAAAAAAATTCCTTTAGACTAACAATAGACTTGAGGTTACCAAGGTTTTCTGTTTAATTGTTTTCAAGAAAATTCTTTCTCTGGGTATATTGAACTCAAATAACAAAGCCACATGACAATCATTCAAACACTTTATATTTTCATACTGCTAGTGAGTTAATTAAGTAAAAGAGATGGGGGATGTATGATTTTTTGTTGTAGGTAAAACTACAATGAAAATAGTGTAAAATAATTTGCAATAGCTGAATACTTAAAGAAATGAGTGATGGTTTGCTAATAAAACAATAATAATTTTAAATGGGCACAGATGTCAAGAAAATATGTACTCAAATCACTAGAATATTTTGAAAATGAATAAGAACTAAGATATTTTATTATATAAAAATATGCAATCATTCCCATTTCAACACATTTCCTTCATTTCTACGGGTAAAGGAAAGGCAAACCTCATGTCACAGAACATTTAGAAAATAAATTAATGAAATGCTAAAATTATCAAACTGGGAGAAATGTTTTGAACTATGCTGAAGAGAGATCTGTAACTTAAAACATTCATAATATTAAGGTTTTACAAACTGAAATTAAACATAATAATCATTGTACAAGTTGATTTTCTCATGTTGATAGGATTGCCTCCTGCACGGCAAGCCTGGCAAGCTGCTCGTGTCGTATTTGATATGCCAAATACCAGTAATTATATTAGGTCATTCCCATGACCTAATATAATGGTTTGAGGCTCTTTATGTTCCTGTAGCAAGCCGATATCCTTGGCTCTACTAGCATGAGACAGGACATATGGAGATATTACTGGTGCCCGTTCTAGCAAATAGATGATTAACGGGAAGATAGTGATAGTGATAGTGATAGCGATAGTGATAGGTTTGAAAAGTACTTTTTCAATGTATCTAATTTTCTTTTTGCTCATTTATTTGTTCTGGAGGAAAATGCCCAAATGTGCTCAGGGCAGAGCTCAACCTGGCTAAGTCAGGCTCTACATTTAGGCATCAGACCAAACAATCTCTGGTACATACAAGATACCAGAAATTGAACCTGGGTCAGTAATGTTTAATACAAATGTCTTAAACACTTAGAACATTGTTTTTTATTCTTTGTACCAGTTACTTGGATCTGCTAAACAAATCTTCAAAGACAGTCTTCAAAAGTATCACAATCAGGAAACAAGAACAATATAAAATTCCTTGTGAAGAGCTATATGCCAAGCTTCACCTGTCTATTTTTCAGATGTTAGAGTTTTTGAAAAAAACTATGTGCTAGACCAAAGAGTGAAAAAAATAAAGGAATTTAAGAGAAGCCAAAAGGCATATGAGTAAAATGTAGAGGAAAGTGTGCAGTTTAATAAAGATGTATTTTCTCAAAAGAAATATAATAATATACACGAAATTATTATATACACAAGTTTAAAGTTTTTTTGCTTATTTTTTCACTTCTAATTGTTTATTAAAACACACATCGGGTTCAGAGAAAAATGTTTGCCTTGTGCTGACCTGATCAAGATATATCCAGTGCCTTTTCAGGAGAGATGCCTGAGCATAAAGCCAGGAGTAAACCACGAATGCAGTTGGTGTGGCCCCCAAATAACAATAGCAACAACAATGTTCCACAAATTGGTAGGAAGTAAAAAATTACTGACTTAAAAAATTGTTGAGATAAAGAACCCAACCTGCCATAGAGGAAGGCTGGGGAGGGGAGAGGGAATTGAGGACATTGGTGGTGGGAAATGGACATTGGTGGAGGAATGGGTGCTGGAACACTGTGTGACTGAAACCCAAACATGAGCAGCTTTGTAATTGTATATCTCATGGTGGTATAATAAAATATTAAAATAAATTGTTGAATAATATGGAGTTTAAATGGGAAGGATAGCTGGATAGCTCTATCTATCCCTTCTGCTTCTTTGGACCCTTTATCTCACGCTGCCACTGCAACGTGTACTGGCTATAGACAAGGAGATGGTTTACATAGTGAGGAGCTGTGAATCTGTAGTAGGAACTATAAGACCTACTAACAACTTTAGAAGTGTTTTCTAGTACTTAGAACAAAATAAAAGAACTGGATTTAATCTGAAGACAAAAGTGTGGCTCCTAGTAAGCCAGATTAGGCCAATAACAGTAAGACTGGGCCCTAGCTGAACATATGTGATTAGTGCTAACATGGAAAGAGTCATAAACTGAAAGTCCAGGATGAGAATTGACTCATCCTCAAATATCTTTCTATTTCCTAAGCCATGACATATTAGGAAAAAGAACGTTGGAATGTCCATGGTTGGTTCTGCCATACTGTCTCTCCCTACCAATTTTCTCTTCCCACCTGACAACTCTGTTTAATTACCTTACTTGTCTTTCTCTAGTGGTGGTGTCAGCCACATGTATGCCTCTATAATGAGCTGTTACATGGCAAAAGAAACTGTGCATAAAATTAAGAAAAACACTGTTGAATGGGAGAATATATTTTCATATTACACACTGGACAAAAGATGGACACTTAAGGTTTATAAGGCATATACAATGTTCAAAAACACCCTTCCCCCAAAAAAAATAAATAAATGGGGAGATTATCTGAGCAGACACTTTCCAAGGAAGATGTATGGATGGCAGTAGACATATGGAAAATTGCTCCTGTTGTTGTCATTGTTGTTTTGCTCACACAATCAATGCTCAGGGGTACTCTGGCTCTGCACTCAGGAATCACTCTAAGTATTGCCTGGGAACAATTTGGAATGTTCTGCATTGAACGCATGTTAGCACATGCAAGGTTAGTGCCCAACCTACTTGCTATACTATTGTCTTTTCCCTCGTGATGGCATATTATCAAGGAAATGAAAGTTAATGCAATGAGATCTCACAGCTGTGGAAATGGCATATGTCAAAACTACTTGGAATCAATCAGTATTGACAGGAATGTGGTGAAGATGTGACCTCCATCCACTATTGGCGGGACTGTCTTCTTATTTGGCCTCTATGGGATTCAATATTAAATTACCCTAAATCAAACAAAACCAAAAAATAAGAAAATATTATCCCAGTTAAAAAGATAAACTTATAGAAATAACTTGAACGACCAATAGCAGAAAATAGAACAATAGTTTTTAATATTTAGAAAAACATATCTGAAATAGGATTTTCTTAAACATTAGAATGTGGTAAAATTACTCCTAATAATGCTTAGAAAAGACTTTGAAGAAATAGCTACATTCATACAGTGGTGATGAAGGGCTATAATTGCTAAATATATTTTGTCAAGATTTTTCAATGTTTATCAATATTTAAATATCTAAGCACTTAATTCTACTAATCCACTCATTATCCTAAATATAAATATGTATATTTACAAATATGTATATACATGGTTCATATGATCGAATGAATAATGCATCTAGAAACTGAAAACTACAAGCAGATCATTATTAATTAATTAGATTTTTTTTTCACAACAGAAGCAATGCACTTTTACTGCGAAGTATATTTACATGTAATTGACACGTACTTTTTTATTTTGGGGTAAGAACATTAATTGGAAAATAGCATATGGTTTGAATATGAACATAATATAGAACGAGGGATGTGAAAGAAATAGGAAAGAACATGGCTAGCCTTTGTGAAGCCTTGGTTTGGATCCCCTGCATCTATTTTCCTAAGCATTTTCTGTGTCACCGCACCTCAGCACATTATAATAGCAAATTTTTGCACTTATTCTGAAGGTTTCCTTGGAGAAAATGTGTAGAGGATTAGCACACAGTTAGCTGTTTATAATTACAGTTTCCTTATTTTGTGGTTTGTGTAGGTAGTTTCTACTGTAAGTTCTGTACCACTATGTCTCATGTATGAAGTCCTTGTCCTTATGCCCGTTTTACTCCTCTGTGGCTCCCACTCTTCTGTGTCTTCCTGATTCTGTCCAACAGTATCCACATAGTTCTTTCATGCTGATTGATGCTCGTGACTTTTGCTGGTCTGTCAGTGAATATCTGTGGTCAGTCTCTCCGTGCTGGTATCCCATGGTCCTTGCCTCATTGACTTTTCACTTAGTATCCAGCCCTGCATGTGTAGGACAACTGTTGTTTCTCTTGCTGGCTCTCAGGCACAGGTGTAAATAGCAAGATACTTTTCTCTGCTCTCTCTCTCTCTCTCTCTCTCTCTCTCTCTCTCTCTCTCTCTCTCTCTCTCTCCTCTTCTCTTTCTCTCTCATAATGTTTCTGTTGCCTTTACTTGTCTCTGCCCTGAGATATTCACATTGCCTGATTGTATGATTTTCCCCATGAGGAGGATATTTAAAAAATAATCTCTTCTGGATAAAGAGATTATCCAGAAGCACCGATTTCCCCTCTAACTTCCACCATAATGTCACTAGATGGTAAACCTGCCCTCATTCCAAGAAATACTGGGGATGAACCTCAATTGCCCCCGCATGCACACAAACCAAAGCAACAATAACAACAACAACAACAACAACAACAACAACAAAATAAGTTTGTTTATCGGTGCACATACAAAGTCTGAGGAAAGTCAACAGAACTTTTCCCAGGAATCAGAAAGGTTTTATCTACTCTGGAGAAGCCCATGGATTTCTCTTGGACACTTATTATTCAATTTCTCTACTCTCACATTTTCTAAGTAAATTTCCTCTGATAATTTGTGTTTACTAAAACAAATGAACAAACTACAGCATGGAATTGGAGAGGTTTCAGAGTGAAATATCATTTTTACTTTTAGGAGTAATGAAATACACATTTGAGGATCAGATTAGAAAACTATAAAGAGGATATAATAGGGAATGAGTTTTCCTGTGAAGACTACACCAGAATTAAAAAGAAAAAAGAAAAAGCACAGAGAAAACATGAAGCTTATATAAAATTTCAGTTATTTTCATAATGTCCTCTGTAGTAGACTTTAAAATTAAACATTGCTTTTGTGTTTTTTTTTAAGTGACAGAAATTTATTGTGACATACTATTCAAAGTTCTCACAAAATAATGAGCAAAAGAAAAAATAATTAATTGCCCAAATGCCTAGATCTGCAATTTTCTTTGTAGGAATCTACACCAGGGAAAAAAAGAGATTGCTTGTGTAGCTATTAATGTCTGTCATTAGCTATAGAGCTTGGAAATAGAATGCCAAGCAAATTGCGTTGCCCAAATGTATAGTGTTTCCATCCTTTTAGCAGCCTGTCCCCATTTTGTGTCGTCCTTTTTTACTTTCCCATACTCTAGCTACACATTTTATTTTGATAATTTTTAGTATATTTTAAAGTAAAAAGTCTTGCTGCCTTCTGCAAAATTCTGTCAGTATAAAAATCTTGGATATGATTTACAAGACAAACTGCAACTATAAAGAATTTGTAAATATTAGAAATACACCTGTGTACCCCTAGACCATTAAAACAAATAAAACACTGAAAATGATCACTTTCTATGGAAATTAAAAACCAGTTTAACCACATTATTTAAATGTCATTGAATTATTTTTCAATGTTCAAAATCACAATTATTGCTCTTCTCATTTGCTTAACACTTTTATAAACTAAAATGAGAAGCAAAAGAAATTATAAGAACAGTACTTCTTCCCCAGATAATAGTATTAATTAAATTCATTTTGGAAGGTTTAAGTTATTAGACAACAGAAAGTACCACCTTTATTTGGACTTTGATCGACTTCTGAGAAAGGAAAAAAAACAGGCTTCTCTGGAGGTCAACTTCTTTAAATAGACAAATAAAATGCACCTATGTACCTAAGGGTACCTGTACCTAAGGGTATAGGTACATCACGATATATATGTACTACAATCTCCTCCTTGTAGTTTTAAGACCCTCTGGATCATTAGAGCATTTATTATGCCTAAATGCAGAGCCAGGAGTAAGTCCTGAGCACATCTGGGTGTGGGTCCCCAAAAACACTGTATACACACACACAGAGACATACACATGTATATGTATGCATTATAAATTCACACTGTTTATTATTATGGGATCACTAAGCATTATAATGGTTATTATTATGGAAAATGTAATTAATTTCCATAGTAATTTGACTAGGACTGTCATTTTGAGGAAACAAATTGTTCCAAACAATGAGCAACAAATCTGCTTCTATTTCCTATTTTTCCTTTCTATTCATTTAAGCAATGTTTTCTTTATATAAATCTTTCACATCTTCTGTTAAGTTGATTCCCAGCCATTTTATTTTTTGAAGTGCAACTGGCTTTTCTGTGGGGTAAGAGAATTGGGTCACATCCAGTGATATCTAGGACTGGCATCAAGGATGAATTCTGGCAGTGCTTGGGGACCCACTGCTCACAAATAGTGTTCCAGCACCCATCTCTCCACCAGTGCACATTTCCCACCCCAGTGTCCCCTGATTCCCTCCTCCTCACCTAGTTCACCTCTATAGCAGGGACTTTGATAGATATTTATATAGATATATTTATCACTTGTATCACATGTCTTCCTGTTCATCAATTTGCTTGAGTGGGCACCAGTAACATCTCCATATGTCCTGTCACATGCTAGTGTAACCTAAGGGCATCTGCTTGCTCCAGGAACATGAAGAGCCTCAGACCATTCCTTCAGATTATGTGAATGATGTCTATAATTAATTACTGGGTTTTGGCATATAAAATACAACATGGGTAGCTTGCCAAGCTCTGCTGGGTTGGTGGTATACTCTCAGTAGCAGGCTTTCATCTCATACATTTACTGATGAACCAAGAGAGAAAAATTGGCTTTTTCTTGGGTGGAGCTCTGACAAGCTGTGGAGTCTGGATGATGAAAATTGTGGCTCTCATGGTGTGGGTGTTCCTCTGGCTTCTTTTGAGGCTCTATTGGGATGGCCCAGGCTAGAACTCTCCTTCCCTCCAGTCCGCTTCATGATCAGTTGAGCACAGGGAGAACCAGTAGCAGCTCTGCCCCCTGTGAGCATCACCACAAAAAGAAATAATAATAGTTATAATAGCAATAATAATAATAATAATAATAATAAAGATGAGCTTGACTCCCATGTTACCTCTCCAGGTTCAGAGAGACTAGCAGCTTGGTGACTAAGGGCACCAGCTGGGTATTCAAGGTCATGACCTGTGTGGAGAAAGGAGATATATCTATATATATTAAAGAGATATTTATATCTACCTATATATAAATATGTATATAAATATCTATATATCTCTACCTATATATATAGAGAGAGATCCTTTCTTTTACATTTGTAACTTATACATACATTTTGGGGGTTGTCATGTATATCCCTTTGCCTATATTCTATGCTCAGTTCTAGTCTGGTATTATCATTTCCAACAATTACTAGCACATTGGTTTCTTCTCTATCATACCTAGCTTCTGACTCCCACACACTTGCAGTAGATTCCAACCATTGACTCTGGGTTTTTGCCTGGTTTGGATATTAGAATCAAACTGTTTTTAAATCCAAAGGAAATGGATGTTCATTGTATCACTGTCTTCCCATTCATCATTGATTTGCTCAAGCGGGCACCAGTAACATCTCCATATGTCCTGTCTCATGCTAGTAGAGCAAAAGGGCATCTGCTTGCTCCAGGAACATAAAGAGTCTCAAACCATTACATCAGGTCATGGGAATGAGGTCTATAATTGTTACTGGTATTTGACATATCAAATAAGACATGGGAGGCTTGCCAGGTTCTGCTGTGTGGGTGGCATACTCTTGTAGTCACCTCTAAATCCAGCATTTATTGATGAATCGCGTGGCCGCTTACAGTTGTAATATTACTGCAGGCGGGCTGTAGTAGGCTCTTCTGCTGGGTGGAGTTCTGATATCTGCCCTTTTATCTCTAGCAAATTTCACTCAACATGATAATCTCCATGTCCATCCATTTATTGACAAGTTTCATAACTTCGTTTGTCCTAAAAGCTACACAGTATTCCATTGTTAGATGCACCATACTTTCTTTATCCAGTCGTCTGTTTATGGGCACTCAGGTTGTTTCCATATTCTGACTATTGTGCTGCTGTGATCATAAAAGCCGGAGTAGTATTGCTGAGTCAAATCGAAGTTCAATTTCTAGTTTTTGGAGAAATGTCCATATTATTTTCCAAAAAGGCTGTATCATCAACATTCCCACTAGAAATGTATGAGAGTTCCTTTCTTCCCACATCCAAGCCAGTGCTGGTTATTCTTCTTCTTTTGGATAAATGCCAGTCTCTTTGGTGTGAGATGGTATTTCATTGTTGTTTTGATTTGCATCTCTCTGATGATTAATGATGATGAAGATTTTGTCATGTGCCTTTGGCCATTTGAGTTTCTTTTTTGGAAGTTTCTGTTCATTTTTTTCTCCCCATTTTATGATGGGATGGGCTGTTTTCATCTTGTAAAGTTATGCCAGTGCCAGATATATCCTGGATATTAAAGTCTTAGCAGATGGGTATTGGGTGAATTTATTTCCCACTCTGTGGACTGTCTTTATATCTTGGTCACCATTCCTTTTGAGATGCAGATTTCACTGGCATCCCTGCCACTCCACTCCCCAACACACACCATTTTATGCACTAGTCAATTCTGAGGAACAATTCTTAAGAAGTAAAAGAACTAAGAGGAAAAATAAACATAAGAAATCGGGCATGTATAGAATAGTGGGGCACTGCCAAAGTTACAGATGCATTAAAGGACCACACATTTGCTCATCTTGTATATAGTTGATTGGTATCTAACTTTGCGGTGAAGAGACATGTAAATTCATATGTATTTTGCATTCAGTTAAGAGCAAACAGAAATGAGGTAAGGTTCCTATTTGCAGAACATATACCAACACGCATCTGAAACTGGTTTTCCAAAATTCTCCATCAGGATATTGGTAATAAAATAACAGAAACAAAGGTGGTGGGGGATGGGGAGGGAAGGACTAGCCATAAGTTTTAAGAATGTAACGAAGCCAAGACAGTATAAACTGGAGATGTGTAGGACAGGACATCTAGAAGACTATTCAGAGAGAAAGAGAAGCAGAGGTGAATTCATAAGAGTTAGAAAGTAGGTCTATCTCACAGATTTCTGCAGAAATAGGAGGCAATATACATCTGGGGTCAGCAGAAGCAAGACTTTAGAAAAAATTTAAAACTATAAGATGAGACCTGATGAATTGATGTTAAAAATTAGAATCCTGATGATTAAAATAACTTTCACTCCATTTTCTAAAAATGTAGGTTGAAGAAGTAAAATGACTAAAAATCATATGATCCTAAATTGTTTATAAATCCTTCCTTTACTTCAACCATATGTTAAGAAGTATTTCATTCATTTAACTGAGATTTTAATGGATTAAATTGTTCAAAACATTACTATTATGCTTTAAGGCCTTTTAGTCATCACATAATTGCTATGTACTCTCTTCCAGCTGTACATTAACATAAAATCCAAGCATTATTTTCACAAATATTGCATGCCCAGGCTAAAAATTTGACTTAATGGTAGAAAACAATGACAAAGTTCTACAAAGCTGTACACAATTCACATAATTTGAGTTATTTGCATTTAAAACAATTAAAGACCCTAATTTAGTTCTGAATATGTAGCCTCACTTTTTCATATTTGTAACTAAAAGAAGTAAATATGGTGAGGTATATATTAACACAATAAATCAGTTAAAGCTGAACACTTCAGATATTATGACATAGAATAGTTTGCCTTCTTAAGTTTTAAAACTTTTTTTTTTTGTTTTGAACCACATCCAGAAGTGCTCAGGCTTACTCATGTTTCTGAGCTCAGGGATCACTCCTGTTGGGCTCAGGGTATCACATATGGCCCCTGGGATAAAACCTGGGTAGGCAGCAAGGTAAGGAAGTGCCTTAATTACTGTCCCATCAAACTGGTCCTTAAAGTGTTTTTTTTTTAATTTTACATATTTTTTTATGATATTGCTTTCAGAGGATTATAAACAGACTTTTTTTTGTTTTTTTTTTTTTTGGGTCACACCCAGCAATGCACAGGGTTTTCTCCTGGCTCTGCACTCAGGAATTACTCCTGGTGGTGCTTGGGGGACCATATGGGATGCCGGGGGATCAAACCCAGGCTGGCATGGGCCTTCTGCGTGCAAGGTGAACACCCACCCACTGGTTTATCACCCGGTCCCTAAACAAACGTTTTTAATCACAAACTATGTAGAGTTTCTTAGATA
This sequence comes from Cryptotis parvus, assembly GCA_021461705.1. NCBI lineage: Eukaryota > Metazoa > Chordata > Mammalia > Eulipotyphla > Soricidae > Cryptotis > Cryptotis parvus. Next base: position 19,876 of record JAJIBD010003070.1, read on the forward strand.
CCACAATAAATCCCTTTCTTGGTTTTAGGTAGAATTTCCTAAGAGCTCATTTTGCTTCATTTCAATGTATATAAACTGACCAACATATTTAAATTGATGGATGTATATAAATTGACATAGACAACAATGTATATAAATTATTGTCTCTATGGTCAATACTATAATGGCTTATAGTCATCTTATTATTAATAGAGGAAAAAAAGAATTAATTGTAGTTTTAGTAATCACATTTCTTAATAGTCTCAAAATCAAATTTCTTCTTATGGACTTTAAATTGTACATGCTAAGGTAAAGTCAAGAGATGGAGGAGTAAACTAATCATAAATAAAAAGAGCAGTAATCTCACACTTTTCCAATTATTTTACATGCTCATGCAATCTCGATTCATGAGCATCAAGATGCCTTCAAAAGCATTGAAGAAATAGCTAAAAAGACAAAGAACCTCCAGCCACACTCTGCATTAACATACACCTCAGAGACCTGGGCCCTACGGAAGCTGGATGAGAATGCTATTTGGGTCTCCCAAAGAGGAATTGAAAGAGCTATGCTTGAAATATCGCCTCACTCAAGTGAGAGAAGGAATCAGGAGTTCCGACCTCCGATGTTGTTCCAGAGTCAAGGATGCTGTCCCATTTGCCAAGGCATCAAAAATCAGATGGGCTGGACATGTAATGTGATTTGGAGACAACCACTGGACTAGAGCCACTACCGAATGGATCAGACAGGATGTCAAAAGATCACGTGGTCTCCCCACCCACAAGATGGTCAGACTTCTTCGTCAAGGCCCTGAATGAACGGTTTGAGGCTCTTTGTATTCCTGAAGCAACCAGATGGCATTGGGTTACACTGGCACATGATAGGGTCAAATGGAAATATTACTGGCTCCAGCTCGAGCAAATCGACGAATAACGGGATGTTATTTGAAAAGAATAAGAATTCTAACAGCTTTTAATTCTTAAGCCATCATGGTACCAATACCTCACCCAGTAAATATTCCCTCTAAGCCAGAAAACTCTGCAGAAGAGAAACCATGGGTATTGGATTTAATAACCTTAGTGAATAACAATCGCCCATGGGACGGGACTCAACAGGACAGTTAAAATGAACTCAACTGTGCTTCATGTGCCATAGATTAATCTTAAGAATTGGCAATTTGACTTTATGCAAATGTTCAAATGTTCAGTGTATAGTTATCTATTTGTTCCTATTAAAACCTTCAGTGGAAGGGTTGAGGTTTTTCTATGTTGTACAAAAAACCAGAGAGGTGGCTGGTGTTTCTACCTTAACATTGGTGTTTTCCATCAACAGCAAACCGCTCTGCCCTCACTAGGGCAAAGAGGGACCTTTGTACTCCTTCAGGGTCTAATCATTTCAGAGTAATGTTCCTTAGCCTAATTGATCAGCCTTTGTCTTGCAGATGGTGATAGCTTCAAAAACCCAACATTCATTCATTGCCTGGGCCCCCATTTAAACTAAGGTAGTAAGGGGATTTCACCCTTTGTAGGAAGGGTCCACAAGCCCTTTTGTCAGCAGGAAGCAAATACAGAAGATGGACCTTCGACCACTTTCCCCTTAAAGATTTAAGGTGGTGAAATCTCTAGGGGGGTATTGTTGTAGGCAGGCAGACAGGGGGGGGGGCGCCACATGGAAATAAAAATTCCTGAAGAAGAAATAAAACTGGTTCTTCAGTGATCCAGAATCACACCTATTGTCACAAGGAACCAGACTTGATAAGGCCACTATCAACAAGAGACCCTGAGGGAGCTGGATCATCCTTTCTCTGCCCAGCCCTTAATCTGACTACATTCCAGGACAGAAGATACAGCAGGAACAGAGGTCAAGAAAAGGAGATTTTCAAAGACCACTCCCAAAGTCTAGTCCCCTTGGCAACGACCCTAGTAACCGAGGTTGACGCCCAATATGGGAGTATCTTGAAGAGAAATCTATAAAAGTTGTCCTGACCGGAGGACGAGGACGGCGTGCACATGCTGCCTGGGCACACATGTTGCCTGCATGCACATGCTGCAAGGACACACATGCTGCCTGAGCCCATGTGGCCGAGCACATGTGGTGCCTGAGCACGTGTGTTGCCCGCATCTCTTACTCTCTCAAGTAAGAGAGATGTGTACTCTCTCTTACTTGCTCTCCGTCTTTAGAGTAGCCCACGTTCTCCCTTGAGCACATTCTCTCTCTCTCTCTCTCTCTCTCTCTCTCTCTCTCTCTCTCTCTTACCTTTCCTCCTCCTTCCCTTTCCAAAAATCTCCTCAATAAAATCTATTTTACTTCACTGCTCGTTGACTCCTGAAAATTCTTTTTCTGCGAGGAAAACAAGAACCCTAAGGCAGCCCTGGGTAAGGCCTAGGACTGACTTTCCTTTCCTGCAAAGAGCAATTCCTCGCTCCAGCCTGAGTCCGTGGCTCCCTGAAAAACCTCGGGTGGTGGGGATCAACTCCTGTGCCTAGGAGTTCAAGTGGATATCAGGTGTGGCTTGACAGCCACCTTGTGGGGATGGTGGGGCTCAGGCCCACGCCATGCAGGGGCTCATCACAGACTTTATCAGTCCTAAACCTGCCTAGTGGGTCCCGGATGGCAGAGGTAGCTGGGGAGAAAGCGACCATCTCTCTCCCCTTCCGGCCTCACATAAGTCACCCGTGGGGTCCACCTGCAAAACCACCACCAGTGAACATTTCCCATCACCAACATCCAAATGTGGAACATGGCAGCCCTCATGGTGTGGGCGTTCCTCTGGCTTCTTGCGAGGCTCTGCTGGGGTGGCGGGCCAGGGTTAGAACCGCCATCCCTCCCGGAGTATTATCACAAACGGGAAGAGACTAAGGAGTCAGGATACTATAGACTCCTGGAACACAGTAGGATATTATTGGGAATAATCAAATGAAATCTAAGGGAAGGTGTGTGCAGTGTGGAAGATAGCAGTGCATTCGCTGTTTCATTTCTTGATTTCAGTGATTTTAGTAATTCATTCTACTACCCCTGCAATAGAATGACTAACCCTGCAGCAGTCTTTTTTCCAGGCCAGCCCAGGCATGCCAATCCAGAGACTAAAACACATGGGGCAGAGTTGCTACTTGCTCTCCCTGTGCTCAGCTGATCACGAGTCTTCCGGGAGGGAGGAAGCCAGAGGAACGCCCACACCATGAGGGCCGCCATTTTCCACATCCAGACTCCCCTCTCCTCAGAGCTCCACCCAGCAGAAGAGCTGATCACAGCCTGGCTCATTAGTGACCCGCCCTGCATCAGTCTTTTTCAAGGCCAGCCCAGGTATGCTGATCTAGAGACTCACACACACAGGGCTAGTTATATATTCCGGGTAAGAAGTATTAATGCCATTTCTTACAAATTACATTCTGAACTGCTTTCTGGTTTAGAGATGCAGGCCCTCCCTCACTCTGCTAGGGAGATTTTGCCTCTGCAATTCAGCTCTGGTTCTTGTGAAGCTTGAGCCAATGACCCACCTAAAGATCTACATTTTAAGCAGTTTAACAACAACTCACATCCCTCAGACCAACTAAGATCTACATTTTAAAAAGGGTCATTTAGCTGGATTCATCACTAGATAGCCCAACCCATGAAAGACTGGGCTGGAAGATTTTGGCGGGCTTCTGTCTATAAAAGAAGCTAGGAAAAGAAGGGACCTTTTTGCCATTTTTGGCTTCCCTTGGTGTTTTCATCTTTCCCTCCTCTCCGTTCTTTGTTGGACTTCAACACGTGGTGGCAGCCATCTTGGCCTACATGCGGCCGGGTCCCAGCCGGGAACCCAGACTCCAGAGTTTTTCCTGTTCTTGGATTGTATATCAGAAACTGTGATAGTAAAGTCTTTTAATACTGTGCTGGATTCCTGAGTTTTTATCCATTCCTCGCCAGCTTCAGAGGTAGAAGTTTCCTGGTACTGTTGGGGACCCCGCGTCCCTGACAGGTAGCACACACCACTACACTATAATCTGCACAAGTTTACAAAAGAACTGAACATTAAATAGAGGCAAAAGATACACATGACAACCCTTTAATGTATGTTCTGTAATCCATAGTCTGGAGGGGAAGGAAAAGAGAAAGAGAGAGAAACGGAAAGAAATAAAGAACCTGCCATGGAGCAGGGCTGGGGAGGGGGGAGGGAACCGGGGACGTTGGTGGTGGGAGATGGGCACCAGTGGCGGGATGGGTGCTGGAACACTGTATGACCAAAACCCAAATATGAACTTTTTAATTGTATATCTTTGTAATTGTAAAAATAAAAAAATTAAAAAAATTTAAAAAAATGTGGTGTTATCCCCAGAGTCTACAGCAGGTTATTTCCCAATATTTTCTGAGTTATATTGCAAGTATACATCTGGTAAGGGGATTTTACCTCACTAACATTTAGGAAAATGGGTTATGAGAGAGTGAAAGAAAGTTCAGCAATAGCTCAGCTTTGTAGTGTCTGCAAAAAAGGAATTTTTCTCATAACATTCGCCTCCTTTTCCCTATTTTTATTTTAAATTTACTTAGTAATAACTACCTCAAAAGCCCAATAGCATCACTTTGATGACAGAGTAGTATTCTTTTGAGTATGCATACAATAGTCTCTCTTTTTATCTGCTGCTGGAAATTTAGGTTGATTCTGAGTATGGATATTATGGGTAATGATGCTATGAGCATAGGCAGAAGAAATGTCCTTTTGAATGATGTTTTCATATAAATAGTGAAAATAATAAATGCCCAAGAATATCAGCCACCGATCATATAAAATTTCCATTTACACTCTTTTAAGAACTCTTCTAACTTTTTCCCATTTAATCTAAACCTATTTATAGTCTCACCAAAGTATAATATATGTAGTTTCTTTTTCTTAATATTCTTGTAAATAATTATTTATTTTTCTGATATGTGCTATTCAAAAGCATTTGTTTATATTTGCCTACTGATAAGTAATGCTGAGCTTTATTTTTTTTCACATATTTGTGAGCCATACATATTCTTTGGAGAAGCAACTATCCATGTCTCTTAAACATTTTTTAAGTATCGTTTCTTTCTTTGTCATTTTATTGCATGAATTTGGATTTGATATATTTTGTATTTTAACTTCCTTATTGGAAGCATATTGGACAAATATGTTTTGAATTGATAGGTAGAATTTTACATACTTCTAAGATAGAAACAAGAGAGAAGTTCATTAGTATGGCATCTAGACTGTGTCCAAATGTATTTTACCCGTATAGTACTAAAATACATAATATCATACCTATTATAACTCCTATGTATATAATACCTAATTATAACTCCTTTTTTAGCCAAAAGTGCACACCATTTCATTGCTTTTCTCTGCTTATACATATTTTCCAAATTTTTCTACCTAATTTTTCAATTCAGACATTGTAAATTTACTCTCTTCTATGTTTATTTTAGGATTTTGTTATTTAGGAGTTAAAAAGCTAACCCATTTGGGTCTAGCTTTAAAGATCTAGTATGTGGACCAAATCTGGGGAGACATAAGCCTTCTGATTAAACTATTGAGTGTTTACTGAATTCCTCAGTTGTCCAATTTGGGGGCCTGAGCAATAGCACAGTAGGTAGGGTGTTTTCCTTGCACGCAGCCAACCTGGGTTCCATCCCTGGCATTCCATATGATCCCCGAGCACTGCCAGGAGTAATTCCTGAGCAAGGAGTCAGGAGTAACCCCTGAGCATCGCTGGGTGTGACCCAAAAAGCAAACAAACAAACAAAAAAATAAGTTATCCAATTCTGGGTGATTGGGGTAGGTAGTTTCTCTTATTCTGCAGAGTATATATAGTTTATTATTTCAAGTGGCCTTTTCCTTTACGTTAGAAGTTTCCTCATATGAAGACAGTGATCACTACTCTGTTGAACACTGAGGAGAATTCTCTGCAGATCTCTGGAGTTCTTCCCCTACAGATTTCTAGAATTTTCTCTTATATGCTGCTGTTTCTTTTCCACTATGCTGTTGTCTTTCATTCTCCCTTGGTATTCCTGGATTCTAAGTTCCATACTCTTAATTCAGTGACTGTTATTTTCTCAGTTTCTGTTTTTGTGCTTGAAAACTTTCTCAAAGCAGTGAAGTTGGATACTTTTAGGGTTACCTTGTTTGTTTCCAGTATCCTAGGGAATACAGCCCTTTGTTTCTTCATATACCTTGACTGGAAAAGTTTGCTATATATTTTCTCATTTTTCTTTCTGCTTAATGCAGAAGAGCTTTGTATATCATCTTACTGGAACTCTTCCTTAACTTTTAAAGGTGAAAATCACATCTATTCTCTCTAAGGACAAAGTGTTGCTTCTTATTTGCCATTTTCTGAAAAGTATAAACATAGATACAGAATCTTCCATTTCTCTAAAAGCTTTAAAGAAGATCAAGTAACTGCCTACCGGGACTGAGACAGCTCCCCCAGGGTTTCCTTCAATTTAATTTATTTATTACTTTTGGTGAGGGAGCCACACCTAGCTGTGCTCAAGGGTTACTCCTGACTCTGCACTCAGGAATTACTCCTGGAAGTGCTAGAGGGCCTATCTGGGATGCAGGAGATCTAACCTAGGTGAACGAGGTGCAAAGCAAATCCCCTCTCCACTGTACTGTTGCTTAGTACCACCCCATCGTTTAGGGTTTCTGAGTATTATTTTCAGCACAAGATCTCTACTCATTAATACTTAAAATATTCAGGTACTCATTTTCCAAGCATACAATTTCATAACTAAAAGTCATAGGTCTTTGAGTGCAGAAATCTCTGGCTGTTTGTCACATATTATGGGGATAGAATCTTTGTATACCCTCTGTTTAGCAATTTTTTTGATCTTGTAGCCATTTGTAAGTCTGATGCTATAAGAGCATTCATACCACCCATATCTAACTGGTTAATCAAAGTACTAAACTTACCAGTACTTGTGTCTCTGAAACCGGTCCAGCTCAACATAAAGATCTACCAAATATCCCCAAGTCTCCTCAATAGGACACACTCAACTTCCAGTGTTCTGGTCATATGGTCTTCATCCATGTAAGCTTTTCCATCTCAACGTTTCTTTTTTTTTTGGCATTTTTTCTTGCATTTTGATATCACTTAGCATAGTCCATCACATTTGTAAAGCTTAAATCAACAGTGTATCCAAGTACCCTGACAAGACATTAGAGTCTGTAGTATGGGAGAATGCTTCTATATCCATAAACTCATATTATCTCAACTTTATGTTTTTCCCAGATCCAATAGTTTCAAAATTTCACTCTATGAGCAGTATCTCAATTCCTAAGAGTGAATAGTGCCTGAGTCAGGCAGCAGATTCAGAGTGTAATCTTGTTGGCTTATAGAAGATTCTCACTTCTCCAGCTATTATGTTATAACTTAATCTTAAGTATTGATTCATATGACCAAATCATAAAGGTAGGTCTAGCTGTTGACAGATCATGCATTTTTATCTCAAGTTAGTGTTTCCTACATTGCTTTTATGCAAGGAAACAACTATAGCAGTTAACAGAGACAGAGTATTATATGCGATCTGAGTGTTAAAATTTCTTAGACATTTTTATGTGCTTAGTATTCTGAAGTTTATATACAGAAATGATCCTATTACATAAATGTGAGGCCCAGTCATTCCTTGGGTTCTTATTAATAAGGTAGATATTTTATGTATGAGACTTCAACCACCTTTATAGTTTTGCTACCATTATTACATTAACTATTGAGCTTGACAAAGAACACAAACTTTGCATATATAAGGCCTTGAATTTGATTTCACAGAGTTCCTGCATCATGACTGGAGCATCCTGGAAGCTCCCAACTACTTACTATACTGTGTGACTACATAACAATTTACAAAAGAAGAAAAGAGAACACTATCAATAAACACTATCAAGGAATCTCTTTAGAGCTCATTTAACTCTTATTTTTCAACTGGAGATAAACTATCTTCATCTTTTCTTTATCCAGTGACATAATAGTCTACTAAGAATGATTAATTCTCCTATCCTAACGATCATTAAATTCTGATTTCTCCAGAATTTCTTAAACATCTGTATTATGTGTCCATTTAGTATATATCACTGTCCCTAGTTTGTGAGGTGATGGTCTCAACAATTACAGTGATAGAGAATTTACAAAGCTGACAATGTTTGCTTTTATACTAATGATGGGATACATAGTCTATACCAGCTGGTTCATAGGTAATATACACCAACATATTACTTTAAAGTCATCTTCAAGCATTTGAGCAAACGATTATCTTAAATCTGTTTGCTGATGAAATATTTGGAACTAAGATGGTGGATAAACAGTTAACTGAGAATTATAAATGGATCAGAAACAGTAAGAGAGAAAAGGAAGGAGAAAAGTTCAGTGGGAGGCACTAAGTTATAATTTAGTCATGCCAAAGCTTCCAGTTACTTCAATAGTGAATTATTGTATTGGAATAATTATACAGAACTGTTTGTTTCAATAAAAGAGAAATTTACCTTTGCAGTGACACAAGGCTGGATGTAGATGGCTACATCAAGGGGACATACTGTTTCCAAGGAAATACTCTGTTAGGACTTTCATAACACCAACAGTTCCAGTAGGGAGGAGCGTGAATGTCCCAGTCCAGAATGAAGAGAATCATCTCTGTTGTACCCTATAGCAACCCTTATGCTGCTTAAGTGACTAGGCTTCATGAACTAGGTCACAGAAATATTCTTGTCAGGACTCGAAAAAATCCTTTTTTTCTTAACAGCGCAGATTCATTTCTGTTTAAAAATTGCTTCCAGACCTGAGGGACTGAAGATTAGTGCCAGGGGACTACTGTCAGCCTTCTGCTCTGTCTTAATTGTTCTCCTTACCTCATGCCAAAGATTTCAATTAATCGGTTCTACTTTTTTCAGTGGTTGGTCTGAATAGTGAGTTCCATAAATGGTAACTCAAGAACTTTTTGCTCTGAAGCGATCCAAAAGGCAATAACAGGAACTTGAGAAACATGTTCAGTGTTGTCCTGTCCCTGAGCATTTGCAATCATAAATAATATATGATAGTGCTCCACACTGACTATAAATTATTTAGCTAAGTGCAGCAATTCTGAATTTCTAGAATATTGCTAACTGCAATAAACTTCATATCTTCAGGCATATCTATGTACATATACACTTCACTTATAATGTTTATATCTGCAATAGAAAATTAAGTAGTACCTGTGAAATGATTAAGATTTCAAAATTGTTCAGTTTAACCATATCCTAAGAGAAACAAATGCCTTTTTAAAAGTGAAAGTTATTTAAATGATACTTGTTGCCATTTGCAATTTTATTAATATTTCTTGTCTATGCAATGGAAATGAGGAAATAAATATAAACTTTTGCTTTATTTCAGGAACTAATATCACCGACCATACATTCAGGGGCAAAGAGGCAGAACAGAAAGTAAGAGAATTTCCTTGCATGCCACTAACCTGGGCATAACTTTCAGCACCAACTATGGTTTCTTAAACACCACCAGCGGTGATCTTTGAGCAAAGTCACAAGCAAACCTTGAGTACATCTAAAACAAACAAATATTAGGTAAAATTAAATTTAAAGCCATTGGAAATGCTTTGTATAGCTGGTTATAAACTTACATTATTTGGTTTGGGCTTTGAAGGCCAAGTTACGCCTTAATTACTAATTTTTGGGGGGGTAATTCAACTCATTCTTTCTCTTCCAAAAAGCCAATTCTAATGCAATCTCTATATTTTCTCTTTTCTGAAGACCTCCTATTATACTGTTTGCATTAACAAATTCAGTAACTGTGGGGAAATTATCAATATGATGAAATTATTTATTTTCTATAAAATATTTTCAACAATCCAAAGTAATTTTTGTACCTCCAGTACTTTCTCACCTAAAAAAACTTGCATATTTTGTAGCTAATTTTTCACTAAGATAATCTGAAGCAGTTCATTCAGGTTCACTGATAAAATGTCTTCATGTCTTATATATTTATCCCATTTCTTCTAGATTCTCCCTACAATTTTTTTCAGTAAGATTGTTATAAATTATTGTTTTTCACATGCATCATGCCTGTAAATGCTTCTTACCTCACTCATTATTCTATTTTTCTCACATGCCCTTTACTATTTTTTCTAAAAGAAAAAATTGTTTTGAGACTAATATCAGCTTTAACCTGCTGTGAACTGAAGATCTAATTGTCCATTTTCTCCGTGCTCTACAATGCTTTTATACTACCCAACACAGTAATTACTATAGTTGTGTTTTATTAAACTCATTCCTTTATGTGTCTATTTTTTTGAGCAGAAGAAATGCATCCTTTCATCACTTTCATGATTATGTTTGTGAAATTACTGACAATTGGAGATTTGGCTTTAAATCTGGAATAAAAGGTAGGTTGAAATAGAAAACATAATGAACATGGTGCTTTTGCTTTGAGAGATGCGTGGTCTACATTGAGCTTCTCATGTGCTGCAGCATAAGAGAAATGCCATGCACCTGGAATTAGTAGAAGTTTATAAGTGCTTAGGGATAACTCAAAAAAGAAAATAAGATATTTGCACAGTATTGCCACAAGTGCATATGTAATTTCAAGTGTAGTTGAATGCTTTCATAATACACAGATATTTAAATGTCATGCATTTATTCTAAATTTTAATATCTATTAATGATTTATTTTCTCTTGTGTCCTTTTGAATATTGATCTTATTTTTTATTGAACATAAGGAAAAACAGTGATCTGAGTAAATAGGTACAGACAATAAAAGTCTTTAAGTTTGGTAGTAAATTTGTAGGTTTTATCACAGAGGTTTAAACATCCCTTTTTATTTTTATTCTTTCATCTAAAATAAAAATTACATATAGTTAATCGTTATATAATGAGAATGTCTGCCGTGAAATTGCTAACAGTGAAGATACTTGCAGCCAAACTACATAAGTGCTCACTCTGTCATTTGCCTTGGCTCGTGATCTTGTGCGCTTTTGTTGACTTCACAAATGTTATGTCCTTAACACAGGTATAGTATAGGTTTTTATAGGTTATTTTGATAATTGAAAAGAATAAAAATTGCATGCAAAGTTTGTAGAGATGCTAGCATATACTAAGCACTCCAACGATGGTAGGAAATACTTAAACAACTGGTACCAAGGTGGGGTTACTTCACACATCAGTTAAGTCAATTAAAATAAAGGCCCCAGAGGCAAAAGTTAGTACAGGGGTATGGCATTTGTCTTGCATGCTGCCTCTCCTATTTCAGTCTCTGGCACAAAATACTGACCTTGAATGAAGTAATGATTGTTCCTCAAGAACAGAGTCAGGAGTAAATCCTGCGCACTGGTGGGGAAGTTATAGCTCCTAAGAATATAAGGAATCGAAGTTACTGACTGATCATTACCTAACAAAATACCCCATTTCTGCCAGTATTCCATTTTCTTTTTTTGGGTTGCACCTGGCAATGCTTAGGGTTTACTCCCGGCTCTGCACTCAGGAATTACTCCTGAGAGTGCTAGGGGACCATATGGGTTGTTGACGATCCAACCTGCGTAGGCTGTCTGCAAGACAAGCATTCGACCTGCTTTCTTCTAGCATTCCATTCCTATAATCAAGTCTAGATATCCACATTTCATTTATAGTAGCATATATGAATTAATTTTTCTTTATATAATATTTTTTATTTATAGAAAATAAATTAATATATTTACATAATATAAATTATATTTAATTAAATCATGTTACATTTATTAAGTCATTTATTTCATACCCATACAAATCATGTTTTTTTTAAAAATTAAGAAATAAATTAGGAACATTTTCACAAATTTTTAATATTTTCAAGTCCTCTCATATTATCATCATTGATTAAAAAGGTAAATTATCAGCTGCATTTGTCATTATTTTAGTTCATATAAACCAGGAGTTTTCTTTCTGAAGTGTTCCTCATCTATAGTTCTCTACACATCAAAACTTGAACTAAACATAGGAAAATAGGAGCACAGTAGAAGATTATGCTATTTTACAGGCCAAAACATGCATTGTGCTTTATTGTTTTGTATTTTATCCTAGCAATGCAGCTGACTTGGATATGTGTGTATCTATGTATTTTGCATCAACCTTTCATACCTGTCATCCTTTCCCAATAAAAAAGAAAAAAAATATTTGGGTAAATTCAGGTTAGTAGAAATGTTCATAGAAAGCACATCACTTTATAAATTACAGCAATGACTTTAACATATCATTTTGGTTATTAAAATCAACAGGAAAGAGATGTTGTTCTTCAGAAAAGTCAAACTTAAAGCTTAGCTCTGCACCAGATAATGCATATATATAATGTGTATATATGCATATATATGCATACTGCTGCAGGTAATGCATATATATATATATCATTATCTGGTGCATATATATGCATTACCTGGTGCATATATATACATACATATATATATGTATATATATATATATATATATATACATATATAACTATATCACTGTCTTCTCGCTCATCATCGATTTGCTCAAGTGGGCACCAGAAACATCTCCATATGTCCTGTCTCATGCAAGTAGAGCCCAAGGGCACCTGCTTGCTCCAGGAACATAAAGAGCCTCAAATCATTCCATCAGGTCATGGGAATGAGGTCTATAACTGTTACTGGTATTTGGCATAACAAATACTGACAAGGGTAGCTAGCCAGGCTCTGCCATGCGGGTAGCATACTCTTGTAGTCATCTCAAAATCCAGCATTTATTGATGAACCGCGGCTGCAAATGGCAACGCGAGCCGAGCTGTGATAGGCTAGTCTGCTAGGTGGAATTCTGATGAGGGGGAAGTCCGGATGTGGAAAATGGAGGCCCTCATGGAGTGGGGGGGTCGTCTGGCTTGTTGCAAGGCTCTTTTTGGGGTGGCGGGCCAGGACTAGAACATGCCATCCCTCGCGGGCACCTCATGAGCGGCTAGGCACAGGGAGAGCCAGTAGCAGCTCTGCCCCATGTCTGTGAGTCTCTGGATCAGCATACCTGGGCTGGATTTGAAAAAGACTGCTGCAGGGTGGATCTCGGTGAGCCGGGCTGTGATAGGCTGGTCGGCTGGATGGAGTTCTGATGAGGGGGAAGTCCGGATGTGGAATATGGAGGCCCTCATGGAGTGTGTGTGTGTGTGTGGGGGGTCGTCTGGCTTGTTGCGAGGCTCTGATGGGGTGGTAGGCCAGGGCTAGAACACGCCATCCCCTTGTGGGCGCCTCGTGAGCAGCTGGGCACAGGGAGAGCCAGTAGCAGCTCTGCCTAATGTCTGTGAGTCTCTGGATCAGCATACGTGGGCCGGATTTAAAAAAAGACTGCTTCAGGGTGGACATATGCATATATATGTATTACTGCTGCAGGTAATGCATATATATATATATATATATATATATATATATATTTGATACACACACAAACACACACACACATATATATATATTTATATATATGCATTACCTGGTGCAGAGCTATAGCTTTAAGTTTGACACACACACACACACACACACACACACACACACATCTATCTATATATATATATATATATATATATATATATATGCATTACCTGGTGAGAGCTAAAGCTTTAAGTTTGACTTAAACTTATATATATAATGTAAATATTTTAAAGTTTAAAATATATATATTTTAAAATATATATAAACTTAAATATATAATATATAAATTTTTATATATAATAACATTGAATTTTCTTTCATGAAATTACTTTCAATGCTATTATATATATATAAAATAGCATTGAAAGTAATTTTTTAACAAAGAGAGGCCAGTGACTTGGATTGTTAGAGGGTCATTTTAGGAATAAAATAAATTTAGCCTAGATAATTTTGGGTAATTACTTTTTCTACATAAATGAGTAACCATCTTTTTTTTTCTAGTTTAAATAAAATGAAAGTGAGCTGAGTATAAGTGCACCTTGGTTGCCATCTTGCCCATTAGTTTGTAGCAAAGTCTGTACACAATTTAAAACACGTTCGTTGTCAAAGAGGAGGAGCAAATTGAATGCTGATTACAAGGATAAGCAGTGAAACTTGGAGAGAGTAGATTAATGTTTTCTTTTTTTATGTTTATCAAACATATGACTATCTACAATGATTGTTTGATTTATCTGTCTAAGATGATCTTCAATGCCAACATTCTTCTAGTTTAAGGAATAATTTGGCCAATTTATCCCAAAACTTGTAATTTAGGGCCTTTCTTGAGACATGTTCACTAAACACAAATGTCTATCCATCTGTATCTATAATAATATCTAGCATCGTGTAAATCAGCCAGATCATATGAGTTTCTAAAATTTAAAAGCTCGGAATATTCCATCCTCGGAACTCCCTCATTCTGTTAGGTAGTGCAAACTTATTTATTTTATGACACATTCCATCAAGGATTTGCCCACAGTACTTACTTTTGGTGGAAGCCATTTCCCTTTATATCTCTGCATACTCTGTTCTGGAGTCACTTACAGCCTAGTTTGAGGTACATAATTTCTCTTTCTTTAATTTGTGGATCTCTCTCTCCCCTGCCCCTCACCACATACATCCTAAAATAAACTTTTGTTTCAAACACACAAAATAAAATGAAAGTTGAATGTTTTCTGCTAAACAATGATATTTTGATACTCGCTTAATAGTGAAAGATTGGAAATAGAACTAAAATGTGTGGGACCTAGCTTGAAAAGATGGCTCTAAGTAGTAAACATGTCTGTGCATTACATTTTTGCACCGATCCAATGTTGAATCCCCAAAACCTGATTATGGTTCTCTTGTTCTGCAGGACCACTGGACTGAGTCTCTCATTCCTCCTCACCTTTAAGGCTATAAGTAAATTCCCCTATCATTATGTTATCTTTGAAGCTTGTTTTCTAAATGTGTTTAAGTCAAATAAATGCCTTGAGGTTCTAACAAATTTCTCATGATTCCTCAATAGAAACCTAAAGGGTATCAGGTATCTATCAAGTGCCCTGAATTTTCATTTTAATAAAATTCCAAATGAATTTTCTCTAAGTGATCTTTCTTTTAAATAGTAGAGGGAGCTAGTTACTCAGAATAAATTTTCATTTACTGTTTTAATAGTACTATATTCATAGCCCCTTTATTTTGGTGCTTCTAAAATCAAGCTTATGTGTAGACTCTCCTCTTTGTTAATCTTTGGCCTACATTCAACTGTGCTCAGGGTTTACTGTTGGCTCAGTGCTTTCGAATCACTTCTGGAAGAGCTCAGGCAAGCATATGGGGTTTCTCTAGATGATCCTAAGTCAACTTGTGGAAGGCAAGTTTCTTCCCCACTGTAATTGCTCCAGGCCCTAGAATGGTACTTTATCTATGTTATTTTTATGCCCCATCTACCTTTAGGTTTACACATCAGTTCTGTTCAATTAACAAATCAGCACTTTTCAAAATCCAAGTGAGGATCATGGTTAGAGATGCAGGACTGAATTGCTCAAATCATGCATATTTCAGGCAGTAATATAGAGGAACAGGAATAAAAGTAACTGCATGTTATTAGAAGAAAAAATCTTCTTTGAAAGGGAGTGTAAGAAACCAAATTTCATTAAAGACATGCTAATTTATGTACTTATAAGTACACAATTTCTAATGATTTGGGTTTGAGAAACATTGGATTCTCTATAATCAAAGTAGATTATATATCACTCTATAGATCAGAAATTTGAATAAGCAACTAAAGATCTAAAACTTTCTATGAATTATCTAAAAGGGACATGATAATAGTATTTTATGAGATAAAATAAGTTTACTGTGAAGAGCTTGGCCCTGAGCCTAGAGTATAAAAATTCATTGAAGATTACATACTTAAAATGGTGTATATAATCAAACTTAATAGCAATATAATGTCTTCCAAAAACTCTTTGAAACACATATTTTAATACTTTATTAAATAGAAGCAGAAAAAAATTGTTTATCAAGGCAAAATCATCTACTAACAACATATGTAGGACAATATATGATAAGGGTTGGCACTAAATTCAGACCCCAAATACATTTTGTCACTTGTTTTTGTTTGGGGCCACACTTGAGAATTCACAGGGGCTACACCCTGTGAGGTACTCAAGTGTTACTCCTGGTGTCACTCAGGAATCCATGCACTGCTGATGATCTAACTCCAGCATCTCCCAGGAAAAACTGCACTGACTCCATCCAGTTATCTCTCTGACCTTTCAAAACATATTTTAACTCCTTGATTCAGTGAGCCAGTTATTCAAATGTGGATAATTACAGAAATAATCCTAAATGGCTATTGGTATCTATTTGGAGACATATAATTTTATTCACCATACTAAATTTTTATTATTAATGATTTCTAGCTAAAACAATGATTATGCAATTGTTGTGATATAGTTTTAAAATTGAATTTTGGTCTTTGCATATCATTTTCTGAAAAATCAGTTATTTTTACTGTGGTATCATTATATACCATGACATACAACAGCATTAATATTACTTTTTATAGTTTCAGTGCTACTATACCATCCCCACTCTCTTTTTCATTTTGATTGAAATTGCATAGTATAGTGACTTCTAATTCCATCCAAGTTACAGCATACTTCTAGACTTCATATTTCACAGCTGAGTAGTATTCTAGTGCATATATTTGGCAGTAAATACCTGTAAATATATATGACATAAATTGTTCTCCACTCACCTGATGTTACGAACTTGGATAGTTTTCCTTATTTCAGTTGTAATTTATGCTAAAATTAACCGAGGTGTGCATATATACATGTGAATTAATGTTTTAGTATTCCTGAATATATGAATAGAAGTGGAATTGATGGATTGCTGTTAAATGTCTTGAGAATTTGTAAATCTCTTTCTAATGAAAGCTGACCAGAGGATAAATCTACCAATGGTGCATTTTTTCACCACATTCACAGAGATATTAATTGTATCTGAACATTTAAATTATAGGATATGCTGACTAACATGGCATGATATTTCACTGACAATTTGATTTATATTTTTAGCTAATCAGTAAGGATAAACAATTTTTCACATGACTGTTATCCATCTCTATGTTTTCTTTGAAGAATTGTATACCCAAATGCCCTCTCCATTTTTTTATGATCTTATTCATTTTTGTTTCACTGTTATAGATCTTGCATATTAGCCCCTTATCGAATATATGATATGAAAATTTTATAAATCAATAGATGGTGGTCTGGGTATTTATTTGGAGTAGGAGGAAGTACATCTGGAAGTGCTCAATGCTTTCTTTTGGCTCTATCCTCAGGGATCACTCCTAGTGAGGCTTAGGGGACAACAATATGTAATCTTGGAGATCAAACCTGGGTAAACCTGAATGCAAGGCATGAGCTATACCCAGTGCACTCTCTCTCTTGCCCAAGTAGGAGTTATTTATTTTAGGCATTATTACTTTTTTTTTACCGGCAAGCCAGGGCTACTCCGGCTCGCACTCAGAATTACTCCTGGCAGTGCCGGGGGACCATATGGGAGCCGGGATTGAACCCAGGCCGGCAGAGGCCGGCCGCGTGGAAACTCCCTACCCGCTGGGCTATCGCCCCGCCCCCATTATTACTTTTTAGTGCAGAAGCTTTTTAGTTGGATGTAGTCTCATCTAAGTTCTGATTTTGTTTTTATTGATACTATTTTCTTTATTGGAGACTGCTCTGAGTTAAATATTATGGAGAGTGATGTTTATATTTATTTCAATATACTTAAATATCATGGACTTTAATATATATTGAATTAATGTTTGGGTAGCATGTGAAATATGATTTTTTCCCTTTCATCCCTTCTCCCTTTCTTTGTCTCTTTGTCTTTGTTTCTTTCTTTGTTTCTTTGTTTCTTTCTTTGTTTCTTTCTTTCTTTGTTTCTTTGTTTGTTTCTTTGTTTCTTTCTTTCTTTCTTCTTTCCTTTTAATTCTTTTCCTCTCCTTTTTCTCTTTTTCTTTCCTTTTTTCTTTTTTTCCTTTCCCATTCTTTTCTTCTCTTCCTTACTCTCTTTTGCTTTCTTTCTCTCTCATTTCATTCTTTTTCCTTCCATTCCTCCATCCTTCCTGGCCTCCCCTTTCTTCCTTACTATCTTTATTATTCCTAGTACCATTCAATCTCTATGTCATTTCCCATGCAATAGCAATTTAGTGTATACATGGAGGAAAGACATCATACTAATATGATTCAATGAGAGGGTTCCAGAATACCATGCTACTTATGCCCTGTGGAGCTGTAGATTATCAGCAAAGCTGAAAAACCACTTTAGACATGCTTGTATTCTTCAAAAGCTATACCCAGTAATGTTTGAGAGATCATGTGATACTGGGGATCTAACTGGAGTTGCCTTGTCAAGGTATGCACCTAAGTCCTATAACAACTCTCTGGTTTTGTCTCATCCATGCTTCCTAGCTTGAAAACTCTTCCTCAATCACTACATCATTTTCCATGCAACAGCAATTTACTGTGTATATGGCAGAGCAGTGTCCTGCTAATGTATTGCATCCCCTTGAAGACCTCTTGAACTTTGTCGGGATCAATTTTTGCCTCTAATATTTGTACCCTGTGCATTTTATTCATACATTGATATATCCTTAGTCAAATGTAGGAGAAAAATATTTGGTAGATGATTTTTATGCAGGGTTATACGTGGAGTAAAATAGTTATAAATATTGAATATAACTATTATCGTGCCTGCTATGTAGTAAATGTTCACCAATTCATTGAATTGTTGTTTATCTGTTCATTTAATTGTTTAACTATTCATTGAATTGTATTTATGTTCTTCTTAGTGAATGCAAATAATTCTTTTGATTGACAATGCACTTCTAAGGCATCCAGGAGGGAAAATTGTCTGCTGAAATAATATGCATTTAGTTACTGGAATGGATTTTTTATTACGAAAAGCCATTGGTTTACCTGAATTGTTTTCTAGAAGGGTAAAATATTCTTAAAGTTTTTAATAAAATAAAATGTCTCTATTCCTATGAAGAACATTAAGAGAATCAATATTTATTTCATCATATTTAACAATAAGCACAAAATTGCTGAACGCCTTACTATAATTTCAAGGTAAGGACACATGCCAGACTAAAGAGTCAGGTAAACGCTGGCAATAGGGAAAAAGGCTCAAGAATTTAAACCTACAATTTTTAACACATTTTTCTCCTCAAAATGAATATACAAATATCCTTATTCTTTCATTATAAGAATTACCACATGATACAGATAAAATAAGCACCTCTATGCAAAGAGAGTAAATGAAAATTGTAGCAGTTGCGGCCTTATACTGAAGGCATAATTGGGGAAAAACAGTAAAAAATTGTTCAGTATGTGTTGGATTACACTTTGTTCCCAGACCTCTGTCTCCATTTGCCAGTCCTAGGTTTTGTATTGTAAGTGAAATGTTGTTTTTTCTCTTTTCTCTATGACACATGCATATTCTTATGTTTGAGCAAAGGCCTTTTGTATAAACACAGGCAGTCAGTTGAGGCTATGCATTTGTGGTATAGGAGTTAATTATCTTTGGAATATTTTCTTCTCATCCTCCATCATATTTCCTAATTTAAAACTTCAATTGCCCTTAGATTGATTCTAGCTCCTTAGACCTAAAAAGTAGGGTTTTTAGTTTCAGTTCTGTGTGATATTGGACATATCTGTCGTTTTAGGCACATACCACTCCAGCAAATTTAGGAATTCAACAAACACTGGGATGTAATGTCTAATCTTCTATGACGTTCCTCTGAATTACAATGTTGATTTTTTTTTTTGTGGGAGTACAAAGCACACTTGCTATGTTCAGGGTATAATCCAGGCTCTGTGCACAGGAATAACCTGACCATGCTCAGAGTGTAACATGGGCTGCCAGGGATTAAACCCAGATTAGACATGTCCAAGGCAAATGGCTGAACTGTTGTACTATCTCCTCAGAGTGCTGAAATTTGAGAACAAGAAAAGCATTTTTAGGCTTATAATGTGAGCCACATATTAGCTATATAAACTTTATCAACATGTTTAAACGTCTGTTTATTTTAGAATCTTTATCTATAGAATGGTACCTGCATATGGTACAGGGTCTATGCAGAAGCGGCTGAAGACAGAAAAATAATCTAACGTTAGCTCACTGTATTTTTTCTGACTTGGTGATAACTTTGTGATTTCCCGTTGGTTTTGTTTCGCTTTATTGACATATGCATGTGGTGGTGCTCAGGACTTACTGACTTTGAGCACGGAACACTACTGGCAGGGTTTGGGGGTAACTATGTGGGGTGCAGGGATGGAACGTTGGGTGACTTCATACAAGGCAAAGTCCTTACCCACTATACTATTTCAACAGCTCTTGTGATCTTCCTTTTAAGATTTTTTTTTCTTTTTTCTTTTGTCTATCTTACCTGCTATTCATGCCTGCCTAAAAGCACAAACTTAATAGCTTCTTTTGGTGTTGGGTATTGGGCAGGTTATGAGATATGTAACTTTTGTCTGCAAAGCAGTACTTGGATGGACCCAGGTCAAGCCATGAATAAGCAACCCTGGCCTGGACATGGGACAGACTAAGTGTCATTATAATAAGCTAAGAGCAAGGTCATGGAACAAACTCTGTCCTTACTCAAAGATATGCAAGTGACTATGCCTGATTATCACTGGTTGTGGTTGGCATAAAAATGCTCTGAGGACTTTAGTTTTGAATATACAGTGAGATACCCCAGGAAAAGCCACCCTTAGTCTTAATCCTAGGTATAGATAAATGTCTTTATCTCTTACTGTGTTAATACAAGATGGATAGAAATATTATTAAGAAGTAAATGTTATATCATTAAATGAATGGAGAAAACAATATGTCTTTAGTTTGTAATTCTACCTCTGTCTAGGACAGGTCTATAGCCCTAGGACATCATTCCATTTCTAAAGGGGGTTGGGGGACTGGTAAATTGCCCCAGGAAAGGAGAGCTAATACACCATCTCATTGTTTTAGGATCAAAGTCCATTACCTCTTGCATCTCCCAACCCCCAACGTTTTTGGAGGACTTAAGTAGCAGACTTGACTTGAATAAAGTGGTAGAGCCTCTGACTATCAAGGAGCCTGTGGCTCTGTTCCTTTGTCCATTAAGCAAAAGTTCATCGGGGACTGAGTGATAGCAGTGGATAGGGCATTTGTTCTGCATGCCGCTGACCTGCTGACCTGGGTTTGATCCCAGCATCCCATATGGTCTCCCGAGCACTGCCAGGAGAAGATCCTGAGTGCAGAGCCAGGAGTAACCCTTGAGCAATGCCATGTGTGACACAAAAGCAAAAAAAAAAAAAAAAAAATAAAAAGATTGTGAGCCCTGAAAGCACCAGGTACCTGCTGAACACCAATATCTATTGGAGACCCCACTGAGCCACAATAAGTGAGTGGCTTCTGAACAAATTGAAAAATTACCAGGAAGGCAGAATTAAGGCTTCTGAACAAATTGAAAATTATTAGGAAGTCACTCATGGAGTGGGGGTCATCTGGCTTGTTGTGAGGCTCTGCTGGGGTGGCGGGCCAGGGCTAGAACCTGCCATCCCTCCTGGGAGCCTCATGAGCAGCTGGGCACAGGGAGAGACAATAGCAGCTCTGCCCCATGTCTGTGAGTCTCTGGATCAGCATACCTGATCCAATTTCCACATCCGGACTTCCATCTCATCAGAACTCCACCAAGAAGACCAGCCTATCACAGCCCGGCTCATGGAGATCCACCCTGCACCAGTCTTTTTTAATCCGGCCCAGATATGCTGATCCAGAGACTCACAGACATGGGGCAGAGGTGCCACTGGCTCTCCCTGTGCCAGCCACTCACAAGGAGCCCAGGAGGGATGGCTGATTCTAGCCCTGGTCCACCACCCCAGCAGAGCCTTGCAACAAGCCAGACAACCCCCTACTCCATGAGGGCCTCCATTTTCCACATCCAGACTTCCCCCTCATCAGAACTCCACCCAGCAGACCAGCCTATCACTGCCCGACTCGTGCAGCCTCTTGTGGCACTGCAGTTCATCAATAGATGCTTGATTTTGAGATGAGTACAAGAGCATGCTACCCACACGCAGAGCCTGGCAAGCTACCCGTGTCGTATTTGATATGCCAAACACCAATAACAATTATAGACCTCATTCCCATGACCTGAAAGAATGGTTTGAGGCTCTTTATGTTCCTGGAGCAAGCAGGTGCCCTTAGGCTCTACTTTCATGAGACAGGACATATGGAGATGTTACTGGTGCCGGCTCGAGCCAATCAATGATGAACGGGAAGACAGTGATACAGTGATTAGGAAGGTAGATTTAAGTTTCTTTCTCCTGGTTTGTATTTCTTGTTCTAACAACACTACAGGCAGTGCTACTTTATTTGTTTCTAAAAATTCTCTATTGTGATAAAAAAGATTGTCAACTTTTTTTCTCAGAATAACCATGATTAGTGAGGATGATCAGGAATATTAGATTGAACTTTGATGTGATTATAAATATAAGAACAGCACCTTTACCTAAAGAGGTGAAACATTTAGAGGACAAAGGTATTGCATCAACTACTGGCAATGAAAAAAAACAGTTCAGAATGGTTCTAAGATAGGTAAGAGCTCAAAATTTGACTTCAGTGATATCAGGGGAAACAAATAAACAAATCAATCTGTTGTAGGCAGGCAGACAGGGGTGCCAC
This sequence comes from Cryptotis parvus, assembly GCA_021461705.1. Classification (NCBI taxonomy): domain Eukaryota; kingdom Metazoa; phylum Chordata; class Mammalia; order Eulipotyphla; family Soricidae; genus Cryptotis; species Cryptotis parvus. The sequence goes on from JAJIBD010003070.1 coordinate 42,491, forward strand.
ATGGAAATAAAAATTCCTGAGGAATAAAGAAAACTGGTCCTTCAGCTATCCAGAGTCACACCTGTTGTCACATGGGAACCAGATTTGATAAGGCAACTATCAACAAGAGAACGTGAGGGAAGGGAAAGTCAGAGGGAAGTGTGAAGCCCTAGGCCACAGGCCCTTCTCATGGCTTTAGCTAATTAAATCTCCTGAGGTTCCCGCGCAGGACCCAGCTCACAGAAGACTCCAAAGCATTCCAGCCAAAGAAGACCACTCACAAAGTCTACTCCCCTTGGCAATGGCCCTAGCAACCGAGGTTGAAGCCCCATATGGGAGTAACTTGGGGGAGAAATCTATAAAAGCCGCGTCCTGACCAAAGGGCAGTGCACACATGCTGCAGGGACACACATACTGCTTGAGCCCATGTGGCCAAGCACATGTGGTGTCTGAGCACATGTGTTGCCCACATCTCCCGCCTTGAGATGTGTTCTTTCTCTTACTTGCTCTCCGTCTTTGAAGTAGTCCTTGCTCTCCCTTGAGTGCTTACCAATCTCTCTTTCTCTCCTCCTCCCCCTCTCCTAAAACCTCCTTAATAAAACCTGTATTAACTTCACTGCTCGTCGACTCCTGAAAATTCTTTTTCTGCGAGGAAGACAAGAACCCTAAGGCAACCCTGGGTAAGGTCTAGGACTGACTTTCCTTTCCTGCAAAGAGCAATTCCTTGTTCCAGCCTGAGTCCATGGCTCCCTGAGAAACCTCGGGTGGTGGGGATCAACTCCATTGCCTAGAGATCAAGCAGACATCAGGTGTGGCTTGACGGCCACCTTGTGGGGCTGGTGGGGCTCAGGCCCACTCCGTGCAGGGGCTCATTACAGACTTTATCAGTCCTTAGCCTGTCCAGTGGGTCCCTGATGGCAGAAGCGGCTGGGGAGAAAGCGACCATCTCTCTCCCCTTCCGGCCTCACATGAGCCACACATGGGGACCACCTGCATCAAATCCTACCAGCACTACTCAAATAGAAATGTATTAAAAGAGAGATAAGAATTTCTGACCTCAAATAGTCCTACATAGGAGTGAAAAACATTCTTTAAGGTAACACATATTTGTTGAATATATATATATATGTATATATATATATATATATATACATATATATACATATATATATATATATATATATATATATATATATATATATATACCACAGCAGCGGAAACACCATCCCTACTTTTGTGTTCATAGCAGCATTATTCACAATAGCCAGAATCTGGAAACAACCAGAGTGTCCGAGAATCGATGACTGGATAAAGAAGCTTTGGTACATCTACACAATGGAATACTATGCAGCTGTCAGAAAAAATGAAGTTAAGAAATTTGCCTATAAATGGATGGACATGGAGAGGATCATGTTGAGTGAAATTAGCCAGAAAGAGAAAGACAAATATAGAATGGCTGCATTTATTTGCATGACAAACACACACACACACACACACACACACACACACACACACACACATATATATATATATATATATATATATATATATATATATATATATATGTACATATTATGATACCAAAATCCAAAGTCAGGTGAAGCATGGAACAGCAGGTTCCATGCTTCTTGTCAAAGGTGGAAATTATCACAAAATGTGTGGGAGTCAGAGGTTAGGTAAGACAGAGAATGGAACAGTGTGCTAACAATTGTCAAAAGTGCTGATACCAACCTAGAACTGAGCATCAAATACAGACATGACAACATCTTGATATATGTATTATAATCCACAATGTGGAAGAGAAGGAAATGTGATTTATATCTTTTAATTCAACTTTGAAGTTTTTTTTGCAGTCCTTAGAAATTCCTTGTAATCCAAGTTGTGGAAATAGACTTTTAACCTCTGCAGGAACCCTAGCAGTATTAACAGTTTAGGGAAAATACTCTTTCTTAAACTTACAATTACAGTTTTCAGCTCAAAGCATCAGATAAATTTAAATCTCAAGTATTCATGATACCCAGAATTCTAAATTCTCAGGAAAGATCACTCCCAAGAGTTGTTCTCCAATTGGCTTCACATGGAACCGACCTATAGAAATTTGAATAAACGATTGATATCCTCCAGAGATTCTGATTTAATTACTTTATTAGCTTATTAGATGTGGTCTTAGTTTTTGGGCCTTTTTTTGGGTGCATTTTATTTGTTTATGTGCTTCAGGGCGATTCCTAAGTGCTGTCATTTTGAGAATCACTGCTTTTGAGAAACTGCTCGGTTGACGACCTTCCCTGGTGACAAATTCAGTCTTTCATCAAGTGCAGTCCTTTGCTCTAAGATGCTGGTCTTATGAAGGCCTGTGTGTCAACTACCTAAGCCTTGTCTAGTATCCTGGGAAGATTTCAATCCCCAAGATACTAGAATATAAATAACAATAACTCAGGGTAAAGGGTTAGCATCCTCTTCACTGCGGTAGTACTGTAGTGCCAGTTTATATATTTACCATCCCAATCATTTTCATTTCATATTTAGGAGACTAAGAAATAATTCTCCCTCTCTCAGTGCATAGTAATTATATTAAAACTTGCTTGTTTTATCCATGATATGTAAGAGAAGGAAGAGAGAAAGAGAGAGAGAGAGAGAGAGAGAGAGAGAGAGAGAGAGAGAGAGAGAATAAAAAGAGATGAGAACCTGCCACGGAGGCAGGCTAGAGGAGGGGGGGAGGAATCGGGGACATTGGTGGTGGAAAATGGGCACTAATGGAGGAATGGGTCCTAGAACACAGTATGGCCGAAATCCAAACATGAACATTTTTGTAATTGTTAGTAAAAAACATAAAAACACAAACAAAAAAACAACAACAACAACAACATATATATATATATATAAACTACCTTGTTTTATCTTATTCTCAAATTATGTTTATTGGTGAACATTATTTTATTTCTTGCATCTTATTATTTATTTTGCAAACAATTCAAATGCAACAATTTGCTAAAGAACATCATTTATGTCTTTGTCAGAGATAAATAACTCTCAGTTCCAGGAGCATCACAGGCTTAACCTTTATCAAGCCATACATGATTTCCTTTGACTTTAATGTGTGTGCTTGTCAAATTTAACATACAGTACATTATCTTAAGGCCATTCACCATGTCAAACAAAATGCTACATCAAATCATATGTGAGTCTCTGGCACATAAAGATATCAAAAAACAATTAGATAAATTGGATAAGCTTAACTTCTAAACATTTCTAGTTCTTGTCTTTTATTTTTTTTTGGGGTCACACCCAGCGACGCTCAGGGGTTACTCCTGGCTCTTCGCTCAGGAATTACTCCTGGCAGTGGTCGGGGAACCATATGGGATGCCGGAGGGTTCAAACCCAGGACAGCATGTGTCTGGACAGCATGCAAGGCAAACACCCTAACCTCTGGATCATCGCTCCGGCCCCTTGTCTTTTAAACAAAAAATTTCCAAACCACAACATTTACCTTCCCAGGGGGTCCATGATACCCCAAGGGGACCTCAGTTAAAATAGTATAAATGGTGGGACTCACAGCCTGATAGAGAAGGGGAACACAGGAAAGAGACCATGGCAGGAAAAAATATGATAAACACTGTTTTATTTTTTTGCTTTTTTTTTTGGGGGGTCACACCCGGCAATGCTCAGGGGGTTTCTCCTGGCTCTGCACTCAGGAATTACTCCTGGCGGTGCCCAGGGGACCATATGGGATGCTGGAAATCGAACCCAGGCCGACACAGGCCGGCCGTGTGCAAGGTGAACATCCTACCCACTGGACTATCGCTCCGCCCGATAAACACTGCTTTAAATTATGTGAAAATACTACACAAGATGTTACAATAAGCATAATTTAATATTTAAGGTAAGGTACAAGACAATAGCACATAGATTAAAGAACTTGCTTCATATGTGGCCACTTTGGTTCCTTCCACTGAGTGTGTTCACCTGCACTACCAGGATTGATTTCTGTGTGCAGAACAATGAAGAAACCCTGAGCAAACAGGGTGTTGCCCATCCCTGATATACAACAACAGTCTACAACCATACCACCCTGAATATGCCCGATCTTGCCTGATTAACAACAGAGTACAATATTTGTTTAAAATAGCCAGAGAGTGGACAGATGGGTAGTACAACTGGTAAAGAGCATCTGCCTTGAACGTTGTCTTAGTATGATCCCAGGCACTGAATATGGTCCCCAGAGTGGACCAATAATAATTCCTGATTGCAGAGTCAGGAAAAACTATTGAGCATCTAAAGGTATGGTACTAAAACTAAGACAAAAAATTAGTGGTGTACAAATCCTCACAAGATCTCAGGCACTACTTATGATCCTTTCAGCACTGCCAGCAGTGATACCTGAGCATAGTCAATGTGACTTAAAACCCCCAATCAAACAAACACATAAAAAATAATAGAAGTTAAGAGTTGGAAGTTGAAATTGATGCTATCAACACAGTAACTACAAATTTCAGAAGCCTTGTTTACTTTAAATTTCATTACAAAACACTAAATAGAATGTGTTCATTAATCACACTAGCCAGTATTTTGGGCCTTAATAACCACATGTGACTAATGACAAGTGGATTTTGTTAGAAAAATATAGAAGATATATGTGTATGTAAATACACGTATATATGTGTATATATGCACATTTATATATAAATCTATATATAAATCTATCTATTTATATAAAAATATATATCATATGCTTCATTATATTTTGTTCACTGAGAAACATCAAAATGGAAATTATTTTTCTCCATTATTTTGTGAGCATTAAAGCAAATGACAATGCGGCTAATTCTAAAACATAGGTTTTATTTTGAAACTATAATTAAATATTCTCAAATCCAAAGATCTGTCCATTCCTCTTGTCACAGAATAATTACACTGTATTTTACACAATTTGTTTTTAAATTAGCATCAAAGTTTCTCCCTTGGCAATGAAGCGTGTAAAGATCAACATACACTGATAGAAAAATAGAGATCATTTCAATGAAGAATAGTGTAGCTGGTCTATACCTACAAATGGCACATTTGGAGGTGAAATAATGTGCCACTGTACTCATACATAAACTTGCATTACCTAATACTAATAGTGTGTACCATAGATGTTAACAGTTGTGGTGCCACGGACCCAGTATGGTTCATCTATATGTGGCTGCAGAGCTATGGGAAACAAGTGGCATAAAAAAAAAACTTTGAATTTTTTAGCCAAAATACAATACTTGGAAGACTGCCTCAGATTAGTTCTGCAATTCCAGAGCTAGAGAGCAGACATTCCTGGTACAATATTAGCATTGCAGTGAATTACTTTATGTCTCTTTCTGTTCTGTCATCCCGCCACTGCCTCTGTGGGATGAAATGGTCCAAGATGTTTATAACCTATTCCAAATGTGAATGCTTTTACAAAGCTCATTGTTATGAGAATGTCCTTGGATACTCATGAGGCTATCCATCAGGTATGGGAAGATCAATTTTATTTGGTAATTATTATAATTTTCATTAAAGTAAATGTCATAACAGAATTTCTAAATACATTTACTGTTAGGGAACAGACCCCCCTTCTGTTTGTTCTGAGTCTTTTGCAAAATTAGTTCTTTTTGGGATTTGCAATTTTATTAACTTAGAAGTGATGATTTGTTTTAAAACCTACCTATCTATTTAATTAAATAGATACACCACAAACACACCTACTTATAGATGAATAACTCTCTCTCATAATTAAAAAATACTAGTAACTCATCAATAGGTAAAATTCTCAAAACTTAAAAAACCTCGTTATGTGTGATGATTGACATCCCCAACTTTGCCAAAGAATGAATGGCTATAGAAATATGACTAAACTCTAATTACATTTTGAACTGTAATTTGGTTTTTAAGCTAGATATAACTAGTCTTATATTTGAAAACTTCTTTAATTTCTCTAAGTGACAGAAATAGATAGAATTGCTTTTAAAAAATCATTCTTACATATAGGATTTCTGCAAGATTAGACAAACCAATATCAATGGTTTCTATCATGATTTTGGAGGTTTACTATTAGGTTAAATCTGATGATGCCCAGGGGCTAGTCTTGGTCCTCGGTTTGGGTTCTATCCTGGCAGTGCCTGAAGTATTAATGATTGATGTCAGAGCTCCTACATGAAAAGCGTGCAGCAAGTCCTTTGAACTAGCTCTCTGGCTCCTCTCCATAATTTTTAGGAGAAAAAATGTATTGATTTTTGATATAGACTGACTCAAAACAATTTTGTTGAATCTCAAAAAATTAAAGAAAAATACTGATTAGTTGAGCACGCCAACAGGATAGAGGGGCCTGAAGATATCTAATAATTGTACTACATCAAATGAAAATGCTTTTGCATGGCAAATAAGCTCAATTTAAAATTATATGACACTCAGGCCAATGGGGATGGCCCCAAACAAAATTAAATTAAGACACACCCTTTTGAATGGGAGAAAGAACTTGCACATGCTACATAGAAATGAAAATATTCAAGTTTTAAAAATTACTTACAAAGCTCAGCACCAGAAAATTCAATAATCTCATCTGAAAATGAGGACAGAAGATGAACACTTCTTTTCAAATAAGGCATGCAGACCACTAATAAGCTTATGGGAAAAAATGCTCCTTATCTCTTATTAGTAGGGGAATGCAAATAAAAACAAGTTATCATCTCATGCCAGCAAGATGAGAAAGATTGGAAATCACCAGCATTGACAGGCAAGTGTTAAGAATGGAACCCACTGCTGGTGGAAATAACTTCTGGCTCAATCTCAATGTAAAGCAGTATGGAGGTTTCTCAAAAATGTAATACTACAATCACAAAGGACCCAGTAATTCCAATTCTCAGCATCTATCTCCTCCCAAACAAAACAAAAACATTAATTCTAAAGAGTATATGCAGACTTGTGCTCATTGTATACCTTACTACAATACCCAGGATATAGAAACAATCTAAATGTCCAAGTGCAGATTAAGGAATTGAAAACTTGTGGTATCCACACACAAAAATAGACTCTCTCTTGCTCTCTCACTCTCACTCTCGCTCTGTTTCACACTATATACAGCTAAAAGATAAGGTGAAATTATGCATTTTTCTGCAATGTTAATAGAATTGAGACTATCATGTTAAGTGAAATATATTGAGGGTGAAGAACAATATCAGATAATCTAATTCTTCTGTGGGATATAGAATCAACATAAGGGAATGGGCAGTACCGAATAATTAAAAACCTTGACATTGCAATTAAGAACCAATTAGAAAACAGTGGTGGGAGGGAAGAGTCAAAAGGAAATAAAATCAGTCCAGAAGAGTCATAAGGACAGTTATGGAGGGTAGTGGGCACATCGGTGGTGGTAGAATGTAGTAGACTGTAGTGGAGGAATATAGTATGCATAAAATACCGTAAATTTTGATACTATTATAACTTCTATAACTACAATAAGTGAGAAAATCTTAAAATATGGGAAAGATATTTATAGGGAGCAGTTAATTTTAAAACTTTATTGGTGGCTGGAAAGATAGTATAGTGGGTAAGGCACTTGACTCACAAGTGGCCAACCTAGATTTGATTCCTGGAACCCCATAGGATCCCCTAACTCTGTGAGGTGAACCGAGTACTTAGCCAGGTAATCCCTATTGGCTGTGGCTCCCTCCCTTAACAAATATTTGAAAAAATTAAGATGTCGGGCCGGAGCAATAGCCCAGCGGTTAGCGCATTTGCCTTCACGCGGCCGGCCTGTGCCGCCCAGGTTCGATCCCCGCATTCCATATGGTCCCCCGAGCGCCGCCAGGAGTAATTCCTGAGTGCAGAGCCAGGAGCAACCCCTGAGCATCGCCGGGTGTGATCCAAAAAAGCAAAAAGAAAAAAAAATTAAGATGTCTAATAATTAAAGGATCTAATATATCCCTGAAATGAGGACAATATAGAAACAATCTAAATGTCCAAGTGCAGATTAAAATATGGAATTTTGTTTAGCCTCATTTCTTTAATGGTTTTTCCTGCATTCCATTTATTTTTACTTTATTTAAACAAGAAGTAGAGTAATAAACTTATAAAACTAATAAACAAAACACCCTCTTAAATGAACAAAATGAAATAATTTGCATGCTGAATCATAGATTTTGTCAATAAAATTTTATTTAAAAAAGATTACATTTATTTCTCATTAATTGCTTTTCTTTATTCCTGACCTACCATCTTTGTATGGCAGAGCTCAGAAGGGTCCCCAGCAGTATTGGAGTTTGGTGAAGTAACCCCTCAATTGATGTCAATGGAATAAAACCACAGGCTTTTGGAATATTTATTTATTCATTTCTCTATTTCTCTTTCTATCTTTCTTTCTTTCCTTCTTTCTTTCTTTCTTTTCACTTCTTTTCAAATAAAGCATGCAGACCACTAGTAAGCTTTCTTTCTTTCTTTCTTTCTTTCTTTCTTTCTTTCTTTCTTTCTTTCTTTCTTTCTTTCTTTCTTTTTTTTCTTTCTTTCTTTCTTTCTTTCTTTCTTTCTTTCTTTCTTTCTTTCTTTCTTCTTTCTTTCTTTCTTTCTTTCTTTCTTTTTCTTTCTTTTTTTGTATGGATTATTTTTTGGGTCACACCCAGAGATGCTCAGGTTACTCCTGTCTCTACACTCAGGAATTACTCCTGACGAAGCTCAAGGAACCATATGGGATGCTGGGAATCGAGCTAGGTCAGCTGAGAGCAAGTCAAACACCCTACTGTACTAGTGTTCTGGCTCCTTGAAACTCTCCTTTTAATCTGTCTTCTCTCACATCTCACTTCACCTTACTCGGGAACCTCTCTCAAGGAACCTCTCTCTCCCAACAGGTTTTCCAGCAGGAAGGCCCCTTGGGATTCAGCCAACAGGTTCTCCAGCAGGTCCCCACTCTCAATTCTCAGGTGCTCCAGCGCTCTCACTCTCTTTCTCCCTTTCTCTATCTTCAGCAGGTCCTCTCTCTTCTCTCTCTCCAGTTTTTCCAATTCATGCCTCTCTCTTTTCCTTCTCCAAATGAGCCCCTAGGATTCTCCCCTGGGACCTTTAAAAAAATATTAGACCACAGTGTGATATACAATTAAAAGGATGTTCATGATTGGGTTTTAGTCATATGTTTTTTTAGCACGCATCCCTCTAGCAATGCCCCATCCTCACTACCAATATCCCCAAGTTCCCTTCCCTGCTCCTCCAGCCTGCCACTATAGCAGGCACTATTTCTCTATTTCTCTTCTCTCTCTCTCTCTCTCACACACACATTGTGGCTTGCCCTACAGATATTTAGGGATTTAGGGATTATCATGTAAACCCCTTTGTGTACATCAAGGTTCAATTTTAGTGTGGCACTAACATTTCCCATAATTAGTAGAACACTGGACTCACAGACATGGGGCAGAGCTTCTACTGGCTCTCCCTGTGCCCAGCCGCTCACGAGGCACCCTGGAGGAATAGCGGGTTCTATCCCTGGCCCACTGTTGGAGGACATGTTTAGCTAATCTGGGAGTTTTGTTGTTTTGCTCACTTCCAGCTTAATCTACTTAAGTCAAGGTTCATTCTAATGAGACTTCTCTTCTATGTAAACACTGCTAGAGGGTGTGGCACTTACAGAAGTCACCTTGATTGAATAACTTCTGACTTATACATCTACTAAGACTTCTATGTTTTCTAGATTGGGCACAGATCCTCTTTATACCCACTGCACCCAGCGTGGGACAGTTAGAATTTACCAGGAGACTACCACCCTGGCTACGCTGAGACTATAGGAAGACTATAGGAAGGATCATACTAGTTTGCTCTAAGCAGGCAAGAGTGACCCTTTCAGTACACGAGAACAAGATACTCAGAATCACCCTGGCGCAGATAATAATAAGGACCTTGTGGGTACCATCTAGATTACATGAAGCTCATGAATTTAAGATGTATTACTTTATATCAGCCCTCTCTCTCTCTCCAGTGTTTTACATAAGAGATAATCTCCTTAGTCCTTGGCATAACCTTTGTTTATACCTGCAATAAGGTGTGGCACTACACTCTGTTTAGAGTTCTTTGTTGACATGCCCCTCCCAGTTGGATTACTTTGGTGTATATAAGGGGCTGACTTGAGGCCCATTCACCTTTTTGCCTTTTGGTTCCTCAGCCTTGAGCTTTTGGCTCCTGCGGCTTTTGGCTTTTGGCTTTTGGCCTTTTGCTCCTTCTGGGTAGGACTCAGATCGGGTGAGATCCTCTCTCTCTTTAGTGGGAGACTTAGGCTCTTTTGTATGGTCTAAGTTCGGACCAGAGCTAAAGTTTGTTCATTATATTGGAGTGCTGTGGAAGAGCTTTTGTACTATTAAAAGACATTTTTGGAACTGCACCGACTCGTGAGTTTTCATCTGTTCTCCGGCGTCCTCGGAGGTAGAAGACAACCTCTGTCCTGACACTGTCGGGGTACCCCAGCGGCCATTCCCCAACAGCCCGCCACCCCAGCAGAGCCTTGTAACAAGCCAGATGACCCCCCACTCCATGAGGACCTCCATTTTCCACATCCAGACTTCCCCCTTGTCAGAACTCCACCCAGCAGACCAGCCTATCACAGCCTGGCTCATCGAGATCCACCCTGCAGCAGTCTTTTTTTAAATCCGGCCCAGGTATGCTGATCCAGGGACTCACAGACATGGGGCAGAGCTGCTACTGGCCTCTTTCTGTGCCCAGCCGTTCACGAGGCACCCAGGAAAGATGACAGGTTCTAGCCCTGGTCCACCACCCCAACAGAGCCTTGCAACAAGCCAGATCACCCCCCCCACTCCATTTGGGACTCCATTTTCCATATCTGGACTTCCCTCTCATCAAAACTCCACCCAGCAGACCAGCCTATCACAGCCCGGGTCGCGTGGCTGCTTGCGGCCGCACGGTTCATCAATAAATGCTGTATTTAGAGATGACTACAAGAGAATGCTACCTCCACGGCAGAGCCTGGCAAGCTACCCATGTCGTATTTGATATGCCAAATACCAGTAACAATTATAGACCTCATTCCCATGACCTGAAAGAATGGTTTGAGGCTCTTTATGTTTCTGGAGCAAGCAGGTGCCCTTGGGCTCTACTTGCCTGAGACAGGACATATGGAGATGTTACTGGTGTCCGCTCCAGCAAATTGATGATGAACGGGAAGACAGTGATTCAGTAGAACACTAGTATATATTTATATACTACTAATGAATGCAGTCATTCTATATCTTTCTTTTACCTTCTAATTTCACTCAGCATGATACTCTCCATGTCCATCCATTTGCATGCAAATTTCATGACTTCGTCTTTTCTGACAGCTGCATAGTATTCCATTGTGTAAATGTACCACAGTTTCTTTAACCAGTCTTCTGTTCTTGGGCATTTAGGTTGTTTCCAGATTCTAGCTATTGTGAATAATGTTGCGATAAACATAGAAGTGCAGGTAATGTTTCTTCTGTTTGTTTTTGGGTCTCCAGACTATATATCCTATAAGTAGCATTTCTGGGTCAAATGGGAGCTCAAGATCTAGTTTTTGAAGGAATGTCCATATTATTTTCTAAAAAGGGCTGCGCTAGTCACTCTCCCAACAGTAGATGAGAGTCCCTTTCATTCTGTATCCATGCCAGCATTGGTGGTTCTTGCTCTTTTGGATGTCTCTGTGGCATGAGATGATACCTCATTGTTGTTTTGATTTGCATCTCTCTGATGATTAGTTATGAAGGGCACCTTTTTCATATGCCTTTTGGCCATTCAAATTTCTCCTTTTTTGGAAGTTTCTGTTCATTTCTTCTTCCCATTTTTTGGATGGGGTTGACTGTTTTCTTCTTGTAAAGTTCTACCAGTGCCCGATATATCCTGGATATTAACCCTTATCAGATTGGAAGTAAGTGAATATTCTTTCCCAGTCTGTGGGTTGTCTCTGTATTTTATTCATTGTTTCTTTTGAGGTGCAGAAGCTTTTCAGTTTTATATAATCCCATTTGTTTACCTTTGCTTCCATTTGCTTTGTCAGTGCTGTTTCATCTTTGAAGATGCCTTTAGACTCGATGTTGTAAAGTGTTTTTCCTATGTTTTCTACTATGTACTTTATGGATTCATGTCTGATGTTGAGATCTTTGACAGATTTTGATCTGACCTTTTTGCATGGTGTTAGAAGAAGGTCTAAGTTCCCTTTTTACATGTAGTTGCCCAGTTTTCCAAGCACCACTTGTTGAAGAGTCTTTCTTTGCTCCACTTAACATTCTTTGCACCTTTATCAAAGATTAAGTCACCCTATATTGGAAAGTGTGTTTCAGGATATCCAGTTCTAGTCCATAGGTCTACTTGTCTGTCTCTATACCAATACCATGCTATTTTGATTATGACTGCTTTGTAGTAGAGTTTGAAGTTGGGCAAATTGATACCTCCCATCTTCTTTTTCCCAAGAATTGCTTTAGCTATAGTTGGGAGAATTAACATTATCAAAATGGTAATACTCCCTAGAGCTTTATACAAATTCAATGCGGTCCTGGGGCTTTTATATAGCTGCCCCACCAGGCTCAGTATACTAGCCTTCTAACTTTTTTTTCTTTTTTTTGGGGGTTGTCACAATTGACAATGCTCAGGGGTTTCTCCTGGCTCTGCACTCAGGAATTACTCCTGGCGGTGCTCGGGGGACCAGATGGGATGCCGGAGATTGAACCCAGACTGGCATAGGCCGGCTGCATGCAAGTCAAATGCCCTTCCTGCTGGGCTATCGCTCCTGCCCTTCTAACTTTTTTTAAACAGTTTTCTTAACTATCTCCTACAAGGGGTTATACACCACTTGTGCTTTAATTATTTCTTTTCACCTTCTGTCTTTTTCATATTTGTAAGTCAATTAAAAATTCAAAAGCATTGAAATAAACTTTTCGACAGTCATTAGCAACAGTTTCCCTCCAACCCTCATCAACATTTTAGCCTATCATCAAATCTAACATTCACAGTCTTCACTCTGTCAGTGCAATTTTGTTTTTCTTTCCATCTACCTTCAATCCTGTTATGAATTCTGCTTATGTAAAAAAATTAATTTCCCTACAGGAATTATGTTCTTCTTTGTGAATATATACCTGAAGTTTCAGAATCATTTATTCTACCCACAGTGCTCTAAGTGAACCAGATCAGGAGAGTCAGTTGACCTTAACATGGTGAAGACACACCTTGTACTTTGCTCAGGGATTTACAGAGGATAGCATATACATGGTGCATAATATCTGGCTTCCTATCTTTCCCTTTGATGCATTCAACCATTTGTTTACTGGTTCATTCTTTAAGACTGTAGATTTTAAACTGGACCCATCCTAATATTGCATTAATGAAAGGGAAAGAGAATGTTTGAATTTAATAGTACCCAAAGTTCTTTCACCTGTCTCCTAGCAGGATATAAATATTTTAAATAACATGGTTTTATAAAACTTTTGACCTTTTTAGACTTTATTTTATTTTCTTAAAAAATGTGTTCCAAAATGTCAGGGACCATCAAGGCACTTGTCTTAAAGGAAAAGGTCACCCCAAAGAAGCAAGTTAGTCCTGTGTTGAGTGACAGTGTTTCTTTGTTTCCTATTCCTGGGTGTCAAACACTAATTGTAGAGTTCCTGAATGAAGCTTACTGTCTACTCTGGTGCTATGTGCCCAAAACTGTATCAGTAGCTCCTGAAACTTTCTAAAACACGAATCTGGTGAAATATGACAATTAAACCAAATCCAACTGCAATGATAAATGAAGGTCAGGATTTTGAAGGGCATATCTCTTTGAGAAAGCTTATATAATCACAAACGTTAAAGAAATCTCAAATATAGGCAGCATTCCTTTGAAACTGATTCATCCCTAGCCTCAGTTATCATCATGGAGGTACTGCAAGGGCCCAATTTTTATGTAGGTGTAAAACTTTTACTAATAGCAATGATTTTAAAGATATCAGTCTTACTTCAATTATGTAAATCAATAAATACAAAATGCACAGATAAGTTCCAATTAAATATCACATTCACAACTTTTCTTAGTGGGGCCTGAGCTATGGCACAGCAGGTAGGGCATTCGCCTTGCATGTGGCCAACTGGGTTCTCTCCCTGGCATCCCATATGATCCCCTGAGCACCACCATGAATTAATTTTGAGTGTATAGACAGGAGTAACTCCCTGAGCATTGCCAGGTCTGACACAAAAAGCAAAACAGAAAAAATAAAATAAAACAAAGATTTTTCTTCAAAGCTAATTTTAGAAACAACTGAGGTAATATAATGTGAATGTTATGAAAGTGTTATAATTATTATAAAGTGATATAGTCTGATGGACTTTCTGGTCTCTTGTTAAAGAACAACTTTGTATTGCAGAAAAGTAAAATGACACTGAATCAAGTGATAGTGGAACTATAGCATGTTACAGAAAAGGGGCCATAATCCTTTCTCAATATCTCTTACACACAGTGTTTAGTTCCCATGTAGTTTATGTCTTCTAACATTAAGAAGATCTCCTGGTGGTGCTCAGGGATCCATATGGGTGCCACTGGGGATCGAACCCTGGGCTGGCACAGGCTGGCTGAGTGTAAGGCAAATGCCCTACCCACTGGGCTATCACTAGGCCCCCAACCCTTCTCATTTTCATGCCTTGGCAAATTAGACAGCGCCCCTGACTCTGGAACAGTGATGGAGGTTGGAACTCCAGATTTCTTCTCTCACTTGAGTGAGGCGTGACATTCCAAGCAAAGCTCTTTCAATTCCTTTTTGGGAGACCCAAATAAAATTCTCATCCTGCTTTCATAGGGTCCAGGTCTCTGAGGTGTATGTTAATGCAGATAGATTGGTGGAGTAGAAGAGATGTGTCCTGAGCCGGAGGTTCTTTGTCTGTTTTGCATTTGCTTCGATGCTTTTGAAGTCATTCCATGCTGTTCTCTTCCTCCTGCGCAGCTCAGATTTTAGGTCGTTCATCATATTTAAAATTGCAACCCTTGTTGAAAATTAAGAAGACTCTAAATCCACTGCAAGAAAATGTCACAAAAATTTTTGAAAAATTTCCAATAGACACCAGAGTACTAATAATTTATTTATGAGTAATAACTTATTACTCATAAATAGGTAGGTTATTATTCATAAGCAAATATAATTATTATTGATTGGAATGTCAGAGAAGGTATTGCTGAGGAATGAAGTTTATATTAGGTACTAAGTGAAGGATTAGTTTCAATAATTTTCACTCTGGAAACTCTGAAGATACTTCTTTTCCTAGTAATTGCATCATGTTTAGTACAGAGCATACAGAGCATACACTTATTTTATTATTTATATCTTCCATGCATTTACGCCTTAAAGAATTTCTTGCTAACTTAAACATGGCTACAAAGAAAAAAAATACCTTTAATTCACATGTCTTCTCAATTCCTCATTTCCTATTTCTATTCAAAATCTAAATAACATAAAACTGATCATATAATGAATTCATATTTAATTACTTATGGTTGGTAAGGAGAGAATTTCACTTACAATGACACCTTAATTTAGAAGTCATGTTACAGGCAATGGCAAGACTTTTTCCTTTCCTGCAGCTGAGTCATATTGTGTATGTAAGCCACTTATTCTTTATTCTCATCTACTACTGGACACTTTAGTTATTTCAGATTTGGGCTGTTGAAGAGTACAAAAAAAACATAAATAAGTATTTTGGACTCTGGTTTTTTTTTCTGAGGATAGATACCTCAGAATAGTACTGTTGAACCATGGTAGATCTATTTCAAAAAATTTAAAGGAAGTTGCATAACATTTTCCATATAAGCTAAAATAGTTTATTCCCTCACTAATGGTGAATGAAGGTTCCTTTTTTCCATATATTCCCTTGAGCCTTTATGACATAGGTCATTTTCACTAGTTTATCAGTATTATCTTATTGTCATTTCAATTTTTATATTCCTAAGAATAAGTGATGCACATTCTTTTTTCCTATAACTGTTCACCATCTGTCTTCTTTAACCATTCCATTTGATATTTGACTTGACTTCACAGTTGACAATTTCAATGCTTAGTTTTTTGTGATGTTGTACTGCCCAAACAATTGTTGCTGAGAATTGTTAAGACTACAACTAGAGTGCTTGAAGGAGAAATGGAATCCTGGCAGTCAAACTAGCCATCTCAAGCATGACAGACAAGTAATCCATTGCATCTCATTTCCTGTCTCCCCTTTCATTGGAATGTTTTTGTTTTTACTTTATTTTTTAAAGTATTTTATTATACCACGTGAGATATACAATTACAAAGATGTTTATAAGATGTTCATATTTGGGTTTCAGTCATACAGTATTCCAGCACCCATCCCTCCACCAGTGCCCATTTCTCACCACCAATGTCCCCGATTCCCTCCTCCCTCCCCTAGCCTGCCTCCATGGCAGGTTCTTTATTTCTTTCCCTTTCTCTCTATCTCTTTCTCTTTTCCTTCCCCTCCCCCATTGTGGATTACAGTACATACAATAAATCTTTTTGCCTGTATTTAATGCTCAGTTCTAGTTTGGTATCAGCACTTTCGACAATTTTTAGCACACTGTTCCATTTTCTGTCTTATCTAGCGGTTGACTCCCACACGCTTGTGATAATCTCCACATATGACAAGACCTCCTGATCCATGGTTCAGTTGACCTTGGATATTGGTATCATAATATGTACATATAAAACTTCACTTGATCACTTGAATCCTGTTATTCATCGATTTGCTCGAGCGGGCGCCAGTAACATTTCCATTGGACCCTATCACGTGCCAATGTAGCCCAATGGCATCTGGTTGATTCAGGAATACGAAAAGCCTCAAACCTTTCCTTCAGGATCTTGACAAGGAAGTCTGACCATCTTGTAGGTGGGCGGCCACGTGATCTTTTGACATCCCGTGGGATCCAGTCGGTAATGGCTCTAGTCCAGCGGTCCATATATATATATATATATATATATATATATATATATATATATATATATATGGACATACACATATATATATATATATGTCATGCAAGTAAATGCAGTCATTCTATATTTGTCTCTCTCTTTCTGACTGATTTCACTCAACATGATCCTCTCCATGTCCATCCATTTATAGGCAAATTTCATAACTTCATAACTGCTGTGTGTTTTTGGTTGTCCAGGATATATTCCTAAGAGTGCAATTACTTAGACAAATGGGTGCTCAACAGTAGTTTTCAGAGGAATGTCCATATTTCTTTCTGGAGGACTGGACCAGTCTGCATGGCAACCAACAGTTGATGAGAATCCTTTCCCCCCACCCCCTACATCCACACCAGCAGCAGTTGTTCTTGTTCTTTTGTATGTATTCCAGTATCTGCAGTGTGAGATGATGTTGGAGGACAGGTTTAGTTAGTTTGGGAGTTTTGTTGTTTTGCCCACTCCCAGCTTAATCTATTTAAGCCAAGGTTCATTCTAATGAGAACTCTGCTGTGTAAACACTGCTAGAGGGTGTGGCAGTTACAGAAGTCACCTTGATTGAATAACTTCTGACTTATACATCTACTAAGACTTCTATGTTTTCTAGATTGGGCACAGCTCCTCTTTATACCCACTGCACCCAGCGTGGGACAGTTAGAATTTACCAGGAGACTACCATCCTGGCTATGTTTAGACTATAGGAAGACTATAGGAAGGATCATACTAGTTTGCTCTAAGCAGGCAAGTGTGACCCTTTCAGTACACGAGAACAAGATACTCAGAATCACCCTTGTGCAGATAATAATAATAAGAAGGACCTTGTGGGTACCATCTAGATTACATGAAGCTCATGAAGTTAAGACGTTTTACTTTATACCAGCCCCCTCTCTCCTGTGTTTTACATAAGAGATAATCTTGGTATTAGTCCTTGGTATAACCTTTGTTTATACCTGCAATAGGGTGTGGCACTACACTCTGTTTAGAGTCATTTGTTGACATGACCCTCCCTGCCACAACTATTCTTGTGTATATAAGGGGACTGACTTGAGGCCCCTTTCCCTTCACCTTTTGGGCCTTTTAGTTTTCAGCTTTTGGCTCCTGTGGCTTTTGACTCCTCGGCGTTTGCTTTTGGCTTTTGGCTTCTTGGCCTTTTGCTCCTTCTTCTGGGTAGGACGCAGCTCGGGTGAGATCCACTCTCTTTGGTGGGAGACTTAGGCTCTTTGTATGGTCTAAGTTCGGACCAGAGCTAGAGTTTGTTAATTATATTGGATTGCTGTGGAAGAGCTTTTGTACTATTAAAAGCCTTTTTGGAACTGCACTGGACACGTGAGTTTTTACCTGTTCTCCCAGCATCCTCGGAGGTAAAAGAGAACTTCAGTCCTGACACTGTCAGGGACCCCGGCGGCATTCCCCAACAAGATGATACCTCATTTTTGTTCTGATTTTCATCTCCCTGATGATTGGTAATAAGAGCACTTTTTATATGGCTTTTGGACATTAGAATTTATTCTTTTTGGAAGTTTCTGTTCATTTCTTCTCCCCAATTTTTGATGGAGTTGGCTGTTTTGTTCTTCTAAAGTTCTATCAGTGCCTGATATATCCTGGATATTAATACCTTATCATATGGGTTATTATTGGTTAACCCATTGATTTAAAGAAAGCCTTTGATTAATTTGAAAAAGCCATTCATTGCTTTAAAGAAAGCCTTTGATTCTTTTGAACCGAAGCAGTCATCGAAGCCCTAGTCAATCAGGGCGTTCAAACCCAATACATCAAGATCCTTGGTGAGCTGTATTATGGATTCACCACCAGGATTTCACCTTTCTGCAAGGAAGTGATCATTGATGTCAAAAGGGGTTCAGCAGGGTAATACCATTTCACCGAAACTCCTCAGTGCCACCCTTGAGGATGTCATGCGACAATTAGGATGGGAAGGAATAGGAGTAAAAATAGATGGTCAGCAACTACACCACCTCTGCTTCACTGATGTCATCATTCTAATAACACCACATTAGCCAAGTGGCACAAATGCTGGCTGACTTTGACCTAAAATGTGGAAAGATAGGTCTACAGCTGAATCTCAACAAAACTATGTTCTTGACAAATGAACTATTTCCAGAGTCCCCATTCTCTCTAAACACAGATGTACACAGATGCTAATATCTTCAACAAAATACTAGCAAACAGAATCCAAACAGTCATCAAAAATATTATACACCATGACCAAGTAGGATTCATCCCAGGAATGCAAGGATGGTCCAACAGCCGCAAGTCAATCAACATAATACATCATATCAGTAAGAGGAAAAAATTAAATCAATATCAATAGACGGAGAGATAGCATTTGACAAGATTCAACATGCTCATGATAAAAATTCTCTGAAAAATAGGAATTTAAGGAACCTTCCTGAATATAATCAAAGCCATCTACTACAAGCCCACAGTGAGTATCATTTCCACTGGGGAAAAACTGAAAACCTTTCCTCCAAGATTGGGGACAAAACAAGGCTGCCAACTCTCAACACTTCTGTTAAATATAGTACTTTAATTACCTTCCCTAGCAATCAGGGGAAAAAAGACATTAAGGGAATCCAGATATGAAAGGAAGAAGTGAATCTGTCACTATTTGCAGATGACATGATATTATACCTAGAGAATTGTAAACTCTCTACCAAAAAGCTCCTAGAAATAATAAATTCCTATAGTGTAGTAGCAGGGTACAAAATCAATACCCAAAAAATCAGTGGCTTTCCTATATGCAAATAATGAAAGAGAAGAAAGGAATATTAAATAGATTATCCCATTCACAATTGTGCCACAGAAAATCAAATACCTAGGAAACAGTTTGACTAAGAACATAAAGGATCTCTGAAAATAAAACTACAAAATGGTGCTTTGAAAAATCAAAGACTGGAGGATATGGAGACACATTCCCTTCTCACGGATTGGGAGAAGTAACATTATCAAAATGGCAATATTCCCTAGGAGGGAATTCTTTTTTTTTAAATTTTTTTTATTATACCACCGTGAAACATACAATTACAAAGGTATTCATAATTGGTTCTTGGTAATACAGTATTCCAGCACCCATCCCTCCACCAGTGCCCCATTTCCACCACCAATGTACCCCTCCCCCTCCCACCCCCCCAGGCCGCCTTAATAGCAGGTACCCCAGTTTCCTCTCTTTCTCTCTCTATCTCTCTCTGTCTCTGCATCTCTCTCCCTCTTATTTTACACATTGTGGCTAGACCTGCAGATATTTAGAGTTTATCACTTAAGTCTCTTTGTGTATATTCAGTGGTGAGTTTTAATCTGCCATTACCATTTCCCATATTTAGTAAAACACTGGTATCCATGTATATCCTATTAATGAATGCAGTCATTCTATATCTGTCCTTTTCCTTCTGACTAATTTCACTCAGCATGATAGTCTCCATGTCCATCCATTTGCAGGTAAATTTCATAATTTCATCTTTTCTGACAGCCGCATAGTATTCCATAGTGTAGATGAACCACAGTTTCTTTAGCCAGTCCTCTGTTCTCGGGCATTTAGGTTGTTTCCAGATTCTAGCTATAGTGAATAGCGCAGAGATGAATAAAGAAGTACAGACAGTGTTTCTGCTATGTGTTTTTCTGTCTCCCGGTATATTCCCAGGAGTGCTATTGCTGGATCAAATGGGAGCTCAATATCTAGCTTTCGGAGGAATGCCCATATTGTTTTCCCAAAAGGGCTGGACCAGTCGGCACTCCCACCAGCAGTGGATGAGAGTTCCTTTTTCCCCACATCCACACCAGCACCGGTTGTTCTTGTTGTTTTGGATGTGTGCCAGTCTCTGTGGGGGTGAGATGGTATCTCATTGTTGTTTTGATTTGCATCTCCCTGATGATTAAAGATGAAGAACACTTTTTCATATGCCTTTTGGCCATTCGAATTTCTTCTTTTTGGAAGCTTCTGTTCATTTCTTCTCCCCATTTTTTGATGGGGTTGGCTGTTTTCTTCTTGTGGAGTGCTACCAGTGCCTGATATATCCTGGATATTAACCCCTTGTCAGATGGGTATTGGGTGAATATCCTTTCCCACTCTGTGGATTGTCTTTGTATCTTGGTCACCGTTTCTTTTGAGGTGCAGAAGCTTTTCAATTTTATGTAATCCCATTTGTTTATCATTGCTTCCATTTGCTTGGTCAGTGGTGTGTCGTCTTTAAAGATACTTTTCGTTTCGATGTCGTAGAGTGTTTCTCCTATGTTTTCTTCGATGTACCTTATAGATTCATGTCTGATATTGAGATCTAGAATCCATTTTGATCTGACTTTTGTGCATGGTGTTAGAAGGAGGTCTAAGTTCATTTTTTTACACCTAGCTGCCCAGTTTTCCTAGCACCATTTGTTGAAGAGGCTTTCTTTGCTCCACTTAATATTTTTTGCTCCATTATCGAAGATTAAGTGGTTTTATATTTGTGGAGTGCGTTTCAGGATACTCAGTTCTATTCCATAGGTCTACGGGTCTGTCTCTATACCAATACCACACTGTCTTAATTACATCTGCTCTGTAGTAGAGCTTGAAGTTGGGGGAAAGTGATACCTCCCATCTTCTTTTTCCCAAGGATTGCTTTAGCTATTCGTGGGGTTTTATTATTCCATACAAATTTCAGGAGTGTTTGTTCAATTTCTTTGAAGAACATCTGGGTATCTTTATAGGGACCGTATTGAATCTGTATAAAGCTCTAGAGAGTATTACCATTTTGATAATGTTAATCCTTCCAATCCATGAGCAGGGAATGTGTCTCCATTTCCTCAGGTCTTCTTTTATTTCCTGAAGTAACGCTTTGTAGTTTTCTTTGTAGAGATCCTTTACATTCTTTGTCAGACTGATTCCTAGGTATTTGATTTTCTGTGGTGCAATTGTGAATGGGATAGTTTCCCTTAATGTCCCTTTCTTCTCTTTCGCTGTTTGCATATAGGAAGGCCATTGACTTTTTGGGTATTGATTTTGTACCCTGCTACTCTGCTATAAGAATGTATTATTTCTAGGAGCCTCTTGGTAGAGAGTTTTGGGTTTTCCAGGTATAATATCATGTCATCTGCAAATAGTGATAACTTGGCTTCTTCCCTTCCTATCTGGATGCCCTTAATGTCTTTTTTCTTCCCTGATTGCTATGGCAAGTACTTCCAGTACTATATTGAATAGAAGTGGTGAGAGCGGGCAGCCTTGTCTTGTCCCTGATCTTAAGGGGAAGGCTTTCAGTTTTTCCCCATTGAGAATGATGCTTGCTGTGGGCTTCTAGTAGATGGCCTGGATTATCTTGTGGAAGGTTCCTTCAATCCCCATTTTACGGAGAGCTTTCATCATGAACGGGTGTTGAATCTTGTCAAATGCCTTCTCTGCATCTATTGATATAGGCTGGTCTGCTGGGTGGAGGTCTGACGCGAGAGAAGTCCGGATGTGGAAAATGGAGGCCCTCATGGAGTGGGGGTCATCTGGCTTGTTGCGAGGCTCTGCTGGGACGGTGGGCCAGGGCTAGAACCCACCATCCCTCCCGGGAGCCTCATGAGCGGCTGGTCACAGGGAGAGCCAGTAGCAGCTCTGCCTCATGTCTGCGAAGTCTCTGGACTGGCAGAGCCTCGCAACAAGTCAGACGACCCCCCACTCCATGAGGGCCTCCATTTTCCACATCCGGACTTCTCTCTCATCAGACCTCCACCCAGCAGACCAGCCTATCAGCGCCTGGATCGCATGGCCACAAGCCGCCGAGTGGTTCATCAATAAATGCTGGACTTAGAGATGCCTACAAGAGTATGCTACCTGCACGGCAGAGCCTGGCATGCCACCCGTGTTGTATTTGATATATATGCCAAATACCAGTAACAATTATAGACCTCATTCCGAATGGATTGAGGCTCTTTATGTTCCTGGAGCAAGCAGATGCCTTGGGCTCTACTAGCATGAGACAGGACATATGGAGATGTTATTTGGGCCCGCTCAAGGAAATCAATGATGAATGGGAAGACAGTGATACAGTGATGGTGGAGAAAAATATGCAACCCAGATACTTCTCTTCAAAGAAGGAATTGTTATATTGCTGAGTGGTAATTACATATGCAGGAAATTTTCAGCTATGAGAACCCACAAATTGTGACACTTAAAGAAAAATTACACAAAGATCTCATAATTTCAGATTTTATCTTACAACAACTTTATCAGACTCTCACAGAGTAGTCCATTACTGTGACTCAAAATTCATTCAGAGAAAATCAAAGTAATTACTAAGTATGTTCTGAGACAATGAGGAGGATGTCATAATTAATATAAAATATTTTTGCATTAGATGTGTTTCCAGAGCTGCTATAGATTTGTATACTTAAACTTCCAATCTCATAAATAATTATACTATATGGAAGACAGAGATGTTATACAGAGGTTAAGGATTTGCCTAGCATATGGTCCTCACTGTTTTTATCCCAAACACCATATTTGATGCCTGAGCAGAGTCATAAGTAGGCCCTTAGAATACTGGATATGGTCCAGTCATCCCCCTAGCCAAAAATAGGAGTATATTCTGAATACTCTAAATTGATTCATTTTGACTTAATATCTTCAAAGTTTGTTTTGAAATACCTACATTTGTATTTATTTATTCAGTTTTTATTTAATAAACATATAGTAGACCATTACAAAGCTGTTCATGATTTGGTTTAAGTAATACAGTTTTCAAACACCCACCCCTCCACCAGTGCACATTTCCCAGCACCGATGTGCCCCATTTCCCTTCCATCCATTCCACTCAATCTGCCTCTATGGCAGGCAATTTTCTTCTGTCTTTCTATCTTTGTCTCTGCTTCTGCATATTGTGTTTTGCAAAAAAAAAAGACATTGATGTGTCATCATGTATATTCCTTTAACTACTTTCTGTACTCAGTTCTAGTCCAGAGTTACAATTACCAATTGTTATTGTCAAACTGGTCAAATACCTACATTTTTTAATATGATGTGGTCTCTCACTATTTTGTTCAGAAACGAGCATATATAATTTTGAAGATGTTTCTAGAAATTTGCTCTTTGTCTGCTGTTAGCATATATATATGGGGACCTCACATTAGACTATGACCATGGTCTGATTTTGTCTTTGAATCTTAGAGGTCAACTCTGTTATTATATATAAATGGTGCTGTACCTGGGATTTGGGAGTCATATGACGTATGATACAGGCTTAGTTAACAAGATTTAGAGAGGAAAAGTCATGTCCAAGGAAAGTATGAAAGGAATAAAAAAGTTTCACTCTCAAAGTGACTATAAGTTTATCTTCTTAGAAGACAGTGATAAGAAGCTCAGCCACTCAGTTTTCTACATTGATTCCAATATTATATTAAATCCACGTTGTGATTCTTTTGACCAAGGGAATTTATTTCTTTCTTTTACTGATATTTCTAAAGATTTGTTGTAAATAGCAATCCATTTATGTGTAGTGTCTAGTGCTTCAAAGTACAGTTTCCCTGAAGTGAATGGAGATTCACAGCTGATAGCAAAACCATTGTCCAGAATGAATTTACACCAGCAACGCTATAACTCCATTCAAGGGACCAGCAGTTCAGTCTGATAGTGTCCTTCTGAGAAGAATAGGTACCCAATTAAACACTAAAATGTGATGAAAAGGGTGAGAATGGTTGCTTTGTCAATATTTCTCAATGGTTATACTTTGGATAACTATGAACTACCTTTGCTTTATAAATCATTTGCAAAGTTAACTTCTGAGCTCATGCTGAAGTACATAACTGCCAGGCACAATCCACCAGTAAAGAAGAGTTAACACAACATATTTTTTAATCTTCAGTCAGAATAATCATGCTTCTCTTTTTGACATTCTCCACTACCATGCTTGGTCCAGATTCACAAGTAAACAAAGGACTGGAGAAAATAATAGCTTTGGTAATTAATGTATCAAAAGAAAAAATCATCATTTTGTTCTGTGTGGAATATCTATAAAAGTTGTCTATGATATTAAAGCACCCATTGCTTTATGATCCCTAAAATTGAAAGCTTGAACTAAGACTACATGATTATAAGTGGAACAATTTGTCAAGCCAGTAACTACTTAATTTTCAGAGGAAAAAATCAGCAAAACAGATCTATTTTGTCTCTCTAGTTGGTGCAGCTAAAACACTGATGGTCTAAAACTAAGAGAGAAGAGCTAAATTTCATAGCAATTAATATGTCTGCGTGTATTCTGCTCAACAAATGTCTAAAAGCTTATCCATTCATTGAATCTTTTGCCTCATTTCTATAATAGTAGATCTCACTGTATCAGAAACATTTGCATTCTGAATGTTAACTATGCACAGAATTGTTTGGAGTAGGGTCAATAACTTAGGAACTTTTTTGCCTTCCCATATGGTCTGGGCCATGTACTACTGCTATATAAGGTAATCACTTTTCAGGGTTTTGTTTGGATTTTGGTTTTGGTTTTGGTTTTGGGGCCACTCTCAAATGTGCTCAGAATTTTCTCATGGTTTTTCACTCAGAAATCACTCCTGGAAGTGTTCAGACAAGTATATGGGATGCCAGAGATCCAACCCAGTTGGGTTGCAGGCAAACATGTGACCTCCGTGCTATACTAGCCATTCAATCTTCACTAGTTTTTAGTTATTCAGCTCATGTGTAATTTAATAACCGTGGTTTTACAAAGACACATTTTTTAACATAAATACAATGTCTTCGGGCTGGAGTGATAGCATAGTGGGCAGGGCATTTGCCTTGCACACTGCCAACCTGGTTTGATCCCTGGCATCCCATATGGTCCCCTGAGCACTGCTAGGAATAATTCCTGAGAAAAGAGCCAGAAGTAACCCATGAGCATTGCTGGGTGTGACCCAAAAAAAAAAGCAAAAAAAAAAAAAAAACTATATGAAGGAATGAATGAATGAAAGAATGAATAAACAAATAAATAAATACAATGTCGTATTCTGGATATTTTTACTTACCAGTTTTTCAAATTATATAATTATTATAAAAGTTACTAAGTTATCTAGAAGTATATTAAAGATAGAACCAAGAAGATCGGCTGAAAAACTCCACATCAGGACCCATGGCCTAGAATGGAACGAACAAGAGTGAGAGACTATCTGAGTTCATCATGTCCACCAAGATCATTCATGGGAATTCACAGTTCCAGAAGGCTGAAACAAAACGTTGGACATGGGAATCTCCTGGTGGACAGTTCCACAATGAAATTGACCACTTCATCTTCAATCGATAGTTTTGTCTGACCAATGTTGCTGTCATCCCAAATTCCAAACAGGATCGGACCACCGTCTCCTTCATGCAAAATTCAACTTCACACAACAGGGAGAAAAGGCTGCAAAGTTTAAAAAGAGAACTCCCAGAATGACCACCGACTGGGAACTCTTTAGCATAAGTACAGCAACATGGGACGATACCATCATTGACGACATCGATGAAGAATACAACCGACTGGTTGAGCACCTCAATGATTATGCGAAGAATGCCGAGAGAGAGAAAGACACAAAAGGAAGCCTGTCTTCATAAACTCTAAAATTCATTCTCCAACCAGGCAAGGCGCGGGTCTCAGGTGACTATGCTAACGTCCAAGCTTGCAAAGCAGTGCAGAGAAGCAATAAAGAAAGACCTCAAAGACAGAAGAACTGAAATACTGGAAGATGCAGCAGAAGCTGGGAAAAACATTTGCACCGCCTCCTGTCCTTCACCAACTATAAGACCAAGATGACTGCCCTCTGCCTCCCTGATGGATCTATCATATCTTCCAGAAAGGCAATGTAAAAGATTATCCATGACTTCTACTCAGATCTCTTTGATAGCCATGTCCACCTGCCCACATACCAAATTCCACAGGATGGATATGTCATTCCCAACGTTCTCCCTTCTGAAATCCGACATGCCATTTCATCAGTAAAGAAGGGAACAGCACCAGGCCCAGACAAAGACAGACCCAAACACCTGAAGAATCTGCCTTCAGTACTCATCAATACACTAGCTCGACTCTTCACACGCTACCTGTCCGAATGCAAGGTGCCCTCCCAATGGAAAACCAGAAGGACAGTTCTACTGTTCAAGAACGGAGACATTCATGACATCAGCAACTATCGCCCCATCTGCCTGTTGTCCGTCATCTACAAGCTGTTCACTAGAGTCATCCTGAACAGGATTGGCAGAACACTAGATGAAGGACAACCATGCGATCAAGCAGGCTTCCGGAAAGGATTCAGCACAATAGACCATATCCACACGGTAACCAAGCTCATTGAGGTATGTAGGGAGTACAAGATGCCGCTCTGTCTCACGTTCATTGATTTAAAGAAAGCCTTTGCTTCTGTGGAGAATGAAGCGGTAATTGAAGCCTTAGCCAAACAGGGCATTCAAACCCAATACATCAAGATCCTCCGTGAGCTGTATTAAGGATTCACTACCAGGATCTCACCATTTTACAAGGAAGTGATCATTGATGTCAAAAGAGGGGTTCGACAGGGTGATACCATTTCACAAAAAAAACCCCTTTAGTGCCACCCTCGAGAATATCATGCGACAATTAGAATGGGAAGGAATGGGAGTGAAGAAAGATGGTCGGCAACTACACCACCTCCGCTTCGCTGATGACATCATCCTAATAACACCCAAACATTAGCCAAGCAGCACAAATGCTGGCTGACTTCGACCGAGAATGTGGAAAGACAGGTCTACAGCTGAATTTAAACAAAACTATGTTTATGAAAAATGAACTCGTTCTGGAGGCCCCATTCACTGTCAATGGAACAGACATCTCTGAATGCAGCAGTTATGTGTACCTAGGTCGAGAAGTCAACATGAAGAACGACCTAAAACCTCAGCTGCACAGGAGGAAGAGAGCAGCATGGAATGCCTTCAAAGGCATTGAAGAAATAGCTAAAAGGACAAAGAACCTCCGGCTCCGGGCACATCTCTTTGACCCCACCATTCTCCCTGCATTAACATACACCTCAGAGACCTGGGCCCTAAGAAAGCAGGATGAGAATGCTATTTGCCCCTCCCAGAGAGGAATCAAGGAACTATGCTTGGAATATCATGCACCACTCAAGTGAGAGAAGGAATTTGGAGTTCCAACCTCCATTGCTATTCCAGAATCAGCGACACTGTCTCATTTGCCAAGGCACCAAAAAATCAGATAGGCTGGACATGTAATGCGATTTGGAGACAATGGCTGGACTAGAGCCATTATGACTGGATCCCACGGGATGTCAAAGATCACGTGGCCGCCCACCTACAAGATGGTCAGACTTCTTCATCAAGACCCTGAAGGAATGGTTTGAAGCTCTTCATATACCTGAATCAACCAGATGCCATTGGGCTACATTGGCACATGATAGGGTCCAATGGAAATGTTACTGGCACCCGCTGGAGCAAGAATATTACATGACTTATTGGTGTGAAATAGAAGAAATCTTAATGATAAATTTACTGCCCAAACTACATACATAAATAAATACTAGATTTATGTCAGGGCTTTAGTTTTATCCAACCTATCTGTAACTTGGAATTAATATGTAAAAGTTACCGATTAGTAGTAGAAAACCTACTTGATATAATGGTATATTGGTTTCTTATTTTCCCAGGACTGAACTTTAGAACCCAAACTTTCATTATTAGCTGCTACATTAAACTTGAAGAGACAGAGGGTGAAAATAAAGTGCAGAACTGGAATGAAGGCATACTGTAAAGTGAGAAATCTATCATTTGAAAAAGAAACTTTATATTGCATTGAGGGAAAGGAATATGCACTAAAACATTTGCATTTAAACCTGAACCTCCCAACTCACAAAGCAACACATTATATAAATACCTATTGCTCTATTTTCAGAATCAATCTAGCTAAGGACATTTGGTATTTATCCGCCAAAAAGGGCATTTAAAAGCGAAAAAAGACATTGATGTTGGGAAGCTCACTGATGAAAACTAGGCTGTTGAAGAAATCCATCTTATGAGAGAATGATGTTAAAGGCCAATACAGAAAACTTGGGAATAAAAACAGAAACTTGTTAATGTGCACTGAAATACCAGAATAATAATATTTAATAATTAGATTTTATGTTTACACCATGGAACTTTTTAGATTCATTCTTTAAAATGAAGTTTGGCTTAAAATTTGGGGATAAAAGAAGAAAAAAAAAACCTCTCCAGCTGATATTAAGTGACTTAGTAATGTCGATGAAAGCAATTTGGCATAGAAAGGTCAAGTATACCATTCTAACTTAGGTATTATTTTAAGCATTTAAGATGCAAAGTAGCCTTTCAATAACACATATAGCAGGTTTTATTTTGTTAGCAGATATAAACCAACTACATGCTAATTAAAAATGTAGTTCATACTAGTGTGAGACACCTTAATGAGAAACTGTCATACTATTGTTATTGTTACTGGACTTTAATTTTAATTTGATTTTTAATAAAATTTTAGCAATGCTCATGAAAGGAAACAAAACAGTAGAAACTAAATCTGTTATAATCATAATTGATAATAATTACAAATATAGGTCAAAAATGGTAAGTTCCAAATTTTTTTTAAATATTTTATTTATTCATTTGTTTTTTTTAAGCCACAGCCAGCTACGCTCAGAATTTACTTCTGGCTCATTCTGTGGGTCATATGGGAGGGCTGGGGATCAAGTCTATGGGGGCAACAGCAAGAAAAGTGCCCTACCTGTTCTACTGGCACTGCATTCCTATATGCCCTGTTTTTAAGCTATTCATGTAAATATAAATGGCCTCTAAGTGTATGTATTGCAATCCACAATATGTAAGAGAAGGAAAAGAGAGGGAGAAAGAAAAGAGATAAAGAACCTGCCATGGAGGCAGACTATGGGAGGGGGTAATTGGGGACATTGGTGATAGGAAATGGGCACTGGTGGAGGGCGGGTGCTGGAACACTATGTGACCGAAATCTCCAAACACGAACAACATTGTAATTGTATATCTCACGGTGGTATAATACAATATTAAAAAATATGAAATTTATAAGAAAATAAAATAGAGACTGTGTAAAATAAATGGCATATTATTCATTACAGTTTTAGAATTCCCACCTGTCTTTGAAATAGTTATATATAATATATATATATATATATATATATATATATATATATATATATAATAATGATTATTGGTGCCCGCTCTAGCAAATAGATGATCAACGGGAAGATCGTGATCGTGATCGTGAATAATGACTACAGGCAAGAATGTTTATAGGAAAGATAATCCAATTATTGGCACATTGTCTAAACTATGCTCTCTCATATAGAGCTCATACTACCAAAGACACACTGAAAACAAACCACAGACCTGAGGGGGAAAAAAATCAAAATAGTTTCATTAGAGGAAAACAAGTATTAAATAAGAGATATTTGAACCCCATTCAGTGCATTTTAAGTATCTTATGTATTTAAAAGATGCCACGTGAGGAAAGAAGCAGAGTTTCTTATTTGGATCCAATGGGCAATGCAAAATCCAATGACATGAATGAGTTAAGAAACTCAATTAAAAAAACATCTGTGACACATCACACACTCCAATAGATACTGAAAATATAAATGTGAGTGAAGCAACATCCTTGGCCTCAAGGAATTTAAATTTTAGCTGCAAATAAAGATAAATGACTCATGGGAATATATGATAAATGGGAAGAGAAGTTTAGCTATTTACTGAAAAAGGACAGCAGTGAAGTTTGAGGACATATACTATCGGGGAGCTGCTGGTGTCCCCAACATTATCAGGAGACAAGTTCCATCTACCTCCATAGCCAGTGGGGAAGGGATGAAAACTCAGGAGTCCAGCACAGTTTTAAAAGGTTTTACTCTCACAGGTTCTGCTAGACAATCCAGGAACAGGAAAACCCCAGACTTTAGGTTTCTAGCTGGGTCTCAGGCACATGTAGGTTTAGAATCCTAGGCCAAGATGGCCACCACCACGTTACTAAGACTCAACAAGGAAGAGAACGGAGAGAAGGAAAGGCGAGGCAGAGAGCAAAGAAGGGCCAAATGGCCCAAAAGCCCTTTCTTCTTTCTCCTAGTTTAATTTACAGATATAAGCCACCAAAAACTTACAGCCCAGTCCATCATTGGCTGGGCTATCTAGAGAGGTAGCCAAGTAAATGACCGTTTGAAATGCTGATCTTCATGTGGGCCTTTGTCTCAAGCTTCACAAATGCCAGAGCTGACTCCCTGAGATACCTAGCAGAGGTGGGAGGGGCTGCTTCTCTGAGCCAGAAAGTAATTCAGAATGCAATTTGAGAGAATGGCATAATACTTCTTACCATGAATATAGAGCCAGCTGATTCCAGATTCTAGATCCTACTAAGGTCCAAAATCTATCAGAATAATTCACTTTGGCATTACCTTTAGGAAAGTCACATCAGTTTGCCCAAAGACACAATGGCATGTCTCTTTGAACTAGGAGAACTGATTATATTATGGTTGATCCAACTTGGCCAAGTACTGTTGGAATATCTACATGTATGTCCCTCGCGGGGGATAGAAAGAGTAGATCAAGAAAGGTTCATAATAATTATAGTAAAAGATATTTATGCTGTATAAAATTATGAAATCAATCCAATTCTGCTCAAGCTTCCATTGTGTGTGCTCCAGATTCCCTATGGCAGGGAGCAGCGCTTCACATAAGCTAAGTGTAACAGGAGCCTAAGGCTCAGTATAGCATGTCACCCAACAATATACCATAGACAGAAGAAGAAATCAGATGTTGGATTCAGATATAAAATGGTGTAAACTGTGTTCTAGTAATTCCAATGAAGTATCTAATGTGAAGAAAATTCACTGAAGAGCTGTGAAGTCCCAGAGATCTCTTTTTCAAATTTAGAAATTCAGGGCAAGATGAGGGATACAAAGGCAGTGTACTCCTTTGGAGAACGCCCCTAAAGGGCCAGTATCCTAACTAAAGGGAGATAACAGTTGGGAAACCCTTAATCAGTTGAGGCCAGAATTCTGAGCCAGGTCAGAGAGATATAAAAAGGAAAGAGCCTGAGCTTAACCATGGGAGAGAGTCAGAGAGTAGAATCTTGGGGGTGTTTGGAGAGAAAGTCATTGAGAAATTGTGTTGAAGAGTACAGAGAGTTGGAGAGAGTTGGAGAGAGTTAGAGTCAGTAGTGAGAAAAGAGTTGGCTGGAGAGAGTTTTCCGGAGAGAGTTTGCTAGCAGAGGGACAGAAGAGAGAGTGGGGGCCTGCTGGATAACTTGCTGGGAGAATCCCAGTGGGCCTGCGTGCTAGAGAAACTGCTGGGAGAGAAAGTGAGGTGCTTAGGCTAAAGTGGAATGAGGAGAAAGCAGAGAAAACATTAAAGGAAGGAATTAAAGAGTCTGCGAACTGGTTTCTGTTGGTCAGGGGTGCAGTTGTTGGCCCTAGTAATAGCTGGGCCTTCACAGAAACCCAATACTGTCAGTCAACTACACTGAAAACTGACAGTATCCATATGATTAGTTACAAACAAACATTTTCAGCAATGGCAATAATGAGTGTAAAAATCACATTTGTGCATTCTTAGAGGCAAAAATTGTTTACCTAGTACCACCATTTTCCACTTTTTTTAAAGTTTGAGTATATTGATAGTAATAAATAAATTTAGATGTTTAATGGACATATATATATAATCATACAGCTTGATACTGTGGTGGGTGTGCTGTTTAGACATTTTAAAAATTCTTCTCTTTAAGATAGATAGTACTCACTATTAATAAATGATATTTTAATAGGCATTCCTCTATTATCCTTCAGAGTCAATGGTGATTAGCATAAAATGATGAAAACATTCTTAATATATCATAAAATTTGTTTCAAAATCTCACTATGATTTCTACCACCTAAACTTCTTGACTTCATATGTACTATCTACTTTTGAGTTATATTACTAGTGAACTATAGATTGAACAAAATTCTACTTCCTGCAACGAGGAGAAAAGGTTGCAAAGTTTAAGAAGAGAACTCCCAGAACTCCCAGAATGACCACCAACTGGGAACTCTTTGGTACCATTTCAGCAACATGGGAAGATACCACCATTGATGACATCGATGAAGAATACAACTGACTGGTTCAGCACTTCCATGATTGTGCGAAGAATGCCGAGAGAGAGAGAGAAAGACACAAAAGGATGCCTGTCTTCAGAAACTCTCGAGCTAGTTCTGGAGGCCCCATTCACTCTCAATAAAACAAACGTCTCTGAATGCAGGAGTTATATGTACCTAGGTCGAGAAGTCAACATGATGAATGACCTAAAATCTGAGCTGTGCAGGAGGAAGAAAGTGGCATGGAATGCCTTCAGAGGCATAGAAGAAATAGCTAAAAGGACAGAGAACCTCCGGCTCTGGCCACATCTCTTGACTCCACCGTTCTCCCTGCACTAACATACGCCTCAGAGACCTGGGCCCTACGAAAGCAGGATGAGAATGCTATTCGGGTCTTCCAGAGAGGAATCAAAAAAGCTATGCTTGGAATATCATGCCTCACTCAAGTGAGAGAAGGAATCCGTAGTTCTGACCTCCATCTCTATTCCAGAATCAGGGGCGCTGTCTCATTTGCCAAGTCATCGAAAATCAGATATGCTGGACATGTAACACGATTTGGAGACAACCGCTGGACTAGAGACATTACTGACTGGATCCCACCGGATGTCAAAAGATCACGTGGCTGCCCACCTACAAGATGGTCAGACTTCTTTGGAAAGACCCTGAAGGAACAGTTTTATGCTCTTCATATTCCTCAATCAACCAGATGCCATTGGGCTACATTGGCACGTGATAAGGTCCAATGGAAATGTTACTGGCGCCCGCTCGAGCAAATCGATGAATAACGGGATCAAGTGATGGGTTGAACATATTCCTGGAGCATTGATGTTATTCCAAACCCATTGCCAAACCTTTCAATCACTCTGCTCTTTTCCCTTTATGATTTTCCCTTATTGTCGAAGAGCAATGGACTCCTTGACAAAATCTGAGAGCAGGGTCAGGGATACCCTTTACCCCAGGGGATCGGCAGCCAGAGGACTGAGAAAGACACGAGAATCCAGCAAAGTTTCTAAAGGTTTTTTCCTCACAGATTCAGATATAGAATTCAGTAATAGGAAAACCCCAGACAATAGATTCCTAGCTGGGTCCCGGTCACACGTAGGTTTAGAATCCTAGGCCTACATGGTCGCTACCATATTATAAGGCCAAATAAGGAAGAGAGAAAGGAGAGGTGGAGAGGAAGAAAAGGCAAAAGGCAAAATGGCCCCAAAGAAAGGGAGGCTACAGCTTTTATAACTTGTCAGCCCGGCAGGCCTACATCAACGGAAAGCAGTTAGGGGTGAATCCCCATCAGGTAACCTCTCCCAGGACTTCACCTAGTTCCATTGAAATGTTAATATTACCTCAGCCGAGGCTGTAGGTCCTAGGAAGATGGGAGAAGGACATCTGAGATAAACTATACCTTAGAACACAAAGGCATGCATCTGTACCAATGGATATTCTACAGCCAGGTATATATTTCTACAAGCCTTCAGAAATTCTCATCTTGATAGTTGTTTTGTATATTAGCCTTTAGACTTATTAGAGAACCATGCTTGCTTGCTTGGAGGCAAACAGCATTCTCTCTGGTGTAATTACTTAGAGATCCAATGTGGCCAGGTGAATATACGGGTAAGATCTGTCTAGTCCCACAATAATTGTGGTAGCATGAGAGAAATTATTTATACCAGCTAACATAAAATATATGGTAAGATATATTGACACATAACAAACTGTTTTCTTGTCCCTTATGTACAAAGTGACCTGCAGTAGTTAGCTCCAGGCTAGATGCAGAAGCTCTGGGCAACAGTGTACTACAACTCCCCCTGCTTAGTTTCACTATCACTCTCTCTATCTTCCGGTTCATCATCGATTTGCTGGAGAGGGCACAAGTAACATCTCCATATGTCCTGTCTCATGCTAGTAGAGCCCAAGGGCATCTGCTTGCTCCAGGAACATAAAGAGCCTCAAACCATCCATCGGGTCATGGGAATGGGAATGAGGTCTATAATTGTTATTGGTATTTGGCATATCAAATACAACACGGGTAGCTTGCCAGGCTAGAGTGAAAAAAAAATCAACTTCTGTTTAGTATACTAAATTAAAATTGAATAAAATAAAATAAAATAAAATAAAATTGAAAAGCACAAAATTTAGGCTAACACATACAGAACATTTAAAACAAAAGGAACAATTCCAATTACAAAGCTATATTACATGTTGCCCCAGGATTCTAACTTGTTTCTGGACCCAAAGCAAAATCCATGACAAAGTGTTTCTAACTGTCTGATTAAAAAAGACTATAGTTTGTACTGTCCATAGTTAGTTAGGGTCAATTTGCCACATTTTAAGTAAAGTCAGGTGTCTGGAACAAAGTCTGAAGAACTGCTTCTGAAACAGCAACAGCAGTGTTCATGTGAATCAATCTTGGAGAACAATGATCAGGAACTTCAATGAATTATCAGAAACACTGGATCAGACATAAGGAACACTGCAACAAACTTCTCGAGCACTGGGACAGGAGTCTAGAACACTGGTGCAGGCATCTGGGAAGGCATCTTCAGCAAGGGAACACGGGCACCAATAACCATAACTGTAATCTAATCTTAGGCAAGAAAAAAGCTTTCCAAGTTAATCACAAGTAGAGATTTTAGGGTTTTGGCAGAGATCCAAGGACACAAAGAAACTTCAGCACCTTGTGAAAGGAAGCATTAGGAAAAACTGCGAATTATTACATTTTTATAGTGAGCACTGTTTTAGGAGTCTCAGAGTATTGTGCACTGTAGTGCAAGTCTATTGCATTCCAATATCTTAACCTGTAAACAAAATCATTGGAAAAACTTTTTCATTGATTTAACAAACTTTTTTGTAATGAGCACTGTGATCAGAGTGCAAAGCATCAAACATCATAGAAGGAATCTGTAGCAGCCAAGTTCTTTTTCTGTAAATATCTGAACAAAAACATTAAAAATTTGTTGATATCGTTGTTAGCACATTTTGACATTGAGCACTATACTTGGTGTCCACCCTTTTTCCTCCCTTTTTTTTTAAACCTATAAATAAAACATTAGAAAAATTTCATTAAACACTAAAACCTTGACACAACACCACATGCAGGGGGTTCATTTTTTCTTCAAAGCAATAAAAAAACTTCATTAGTCATTTCTGTACAAAAACCTTAGAAAAATCTTTTATAATACCTTCTTCTTGAGCATTATTCAGGTGCTCTTTCACCTTTAAACTCACTCCAAGGCAGCAAAAACATTAAAGCACTTCAACATTAAACACTTCATTCGAAGCTACTTCTAATTTTTTTGAATTTTTAATTTTTTTTAATTTAAAATGACTAAGGTATTGATTTCATCTTTTTGTGTCTGGATCCTTGCCTTTCCTCAACTGGGCATCTGAGTCCTCTCAGAGGTCTTTACTTATACTAGGAACACAGAGAACTCACCAGATGTTATGTACAAACCTAGACATTTTTAGACTGGGTTTCTGATTTTAATTTAGTTTAGTGAAAAGAATGAGAATACCAAACCTCAGTTTTCTCCCAAGAAAATACTTAAAATAATTTCTCTGCAAATTTCTAGGGAGTAGGAGGCTCTTTATAAATGTAAAGTTGTTTTTCCATTCTCATTTTCCCAATGTTATAATAATCATCCAAATGAAAAGGCTTACTCTGGTTAAAAAAAAAAAACTAGAATTTTAACATTTCTGGAAAAGAATGCCTTATTCTCCAGAAAACTCTTTCAGAAAAAGCACTGCATTCTCACATTTTGTTTATTTTGTTTGTTTTTTTTTTTATTCTAAGAAGTGGTTGTACTTCAGGTAATATAATGATGATCGGAGCATACCTTCTCACTCACTAGCAGAATGCATTTACTGCTACCTGGAGACTATTTCCATAGAAACAGTGTATTGACTGCTGGCATAAATGGATGCTGAGATCTCTTTATGGAATCAATTTCTTCCCTTTAGTACATAGCAGCTGTCCTGGGTTTGGTTGAACTTATAAGTCAACAGACATTTATTTGAAGATGCATAAGTTCAGAGGAAATACTCTCAACTATCAACACACTGTCTTCTGACTTCAAGCAGAAAGAGGGAACTTCATTTCTATTTGTTTGGGGCCACACCAGTGTTCCTCAGGGCTCGGTACCCAGGGTGCTCTCCTGGGGGTACTCAGGGAAACATGGAGCACCAGGGGTCAAATCTAGGTCGGCACAAGGCAAGTCCCCTGCACTGACTCTTTGATGACATCTACAACAGCAGTATCCAGCTGCACTATCTCTCTGGCACCACAAGAGAACTTTGAAAATACGTTGTGCCTACACTAAATTTAAGGATCGTCCATCATCCATTCATTAATCAGTTAATGTAAACCAGGCGCTACTGGTTAATTCCAAGAAATTGCTGTGCCTTGAAAGTCAAGTGACTGATTTGTTTTTGAGAAAAAGTTAGTGAAAGATATGTGTGTATATCTACCTTAAAATATTCACCTCTATATTCTAATAAGCAGCCAAGTGTGATTTGCCATTTCCAGGATTGGAAGGTTCTATCTTGGTAAAAATCAGATACTTTTTTTTTCCACTGTTAAACTTTTTAGTTAGGTTCCTCAATTTCACTGAAATGTGTTTCCTTCTATTTTTCAAAGCAAAAGAATAACAGTAAAAAAAAAGATGTAATTGGCAATGTTGGGTTGGTAGGTGAGTGTTCCTGTGAGATAGGGAGACTTAATTTTTAAGAGAGATAAGGGAGTTCATAAATCCTCTTCTCTTTTTGCAACATGGAAAAATAATTTTTTCAATTTTTTTATTTCACTGTCGTATGATTACATTTTAGTGTATGTAGCTCATTTCTTAACCTAATATGAAATATTGTTGGTCCTTTCGGTTATTTGACAGTCTCTTATTTCCCCAGTATAACCGTTACCTTTGAAAAATAGATGTGATACATATTTTGAGTGTAACTAGATCATTATGGATCAATAATTTGAAATGTGTGGAGATTTATTTGGGTAATAAATTAGGATGCTATTTTGATAAGAATCATTTTTGATCAAGTTTATCCATATCAAAAACATCAGGTTCATTCATACCAAATGCAGCTTTTATTCTTGTAAGTCTAAATAGTAAATGGGCAGATGGTATGTCAGTGAGAGAAGAAAGAGCTTATTTTTATTAACTTTATTTTAGGCATGATGGTTCATAAAGATTCTTAGTTGACTTTCGAACAAAAGATTCTAATAACATCCTCTACCAAAGTGTCTGCTTCTTTCCACCTTTTCCCAGATGCCTCCACCCCTTCTCTCTCTATAGTAAGTTTCCTATTGAAGAGCCGTTCTCAGTTTCTACTGCCTTTGGACATGTTTCTTTATACCTGCATATTGGAGAGACAATTATGTATATGTTACTCTCCTCTCACTATCTACATTCAATACTTTTCATATCCATCTACATAGAATCAAATTGCGATTTCATCTTGTTCATAGTCAAGTGGTATCCCTTTGTGTATATGTACCATAGATTATCCAGTCATCTGTTCTTGGACATTTCTTTTTTTTTCCAGGTTTTGACTATTGTGAATAGTGTTATGACAAATATGTTGTCATAAATCATAAGTACACAAATGTACACAAGTACACAAGTACAAACGTACACAAGTGTCTTTTCTAAGTCTTTGGTCTATTGTAGATATCCAAAAGTGAAATTTTTTGTGTTATCTGGAAGCTTAAGCAATGAATGAGGATTCCATTTTTCCCAAACTTATGCCAACACTGCTAAATTTTATTCTTCTTGATGTTTTCCAATATAATTGGTGTGATAGATATCACATAATTTTAATTTGCATTTTCATAGATATAAGTGCTACAGAACAATTTATCATTTTTTATCATTTATATGTCTTTTTTTAGGAATTTTCTGTTCATCTCTTCTTCCCCTTTACTTCCTGATTTTTTTTCCATGTAAGGGTCTTTCAGTTCTTTTCATATCTTGAATACCAAACTTCCGTTAGATAATTGGTGGCCAAACATTTTCTCTCAATTTTGGGGTATCTTTTTATTCTGGTACTTATTTTATTTATGACCCAACTTTCTAATTTTATATGGTTCATTCATCTCATTTTTTTATTCTCCTTCAGTTTTCTTGACCACTTCTGAAACACAGGAAAGCAATAATCAATAAATAATTACTTTGACTTTTTCTCTATATTTTTTACTTTAATTGCTGTAAAGCCTTATTAATTAATGAGTACTCCGGTAAAATTAGAGCGAGACTATTTTGCAGCCACAGATAGCTAGATATATAAATAAGAATATAAATATGATACACAATACTCTTCCCTTTTTTGTCTTTTTGGGTCACACGTAGCAATACTCAGGTGTTACTCTTGGCTCTGCACTGAGGAATTACTCCTAGAGGTGCTCAGGTGTCCATATGGGATGTTAGATATTGAACTCAGGTCAGCCTTATGCAAGGCAAATGCCCTCCCCACTGTACTAGTACTCTGGCTGCAATTTCTAGAGAAAAATGTAGGGAGATGCATTATATGGTAAAATGTAAGTCAGGGTAATTAGGAAAAGTACTAAGTTGAAATAGATAAAATAATACCAGTGATTAAAAACATTAGTGTTTTATAGACATTTCATTTTCTGTTGTTTTCTTTCTTGTTTTTAACATAATTTTTCTAGACTTTTATGGACTGAAACTTCAGTTACATAGCACATGCTTTTTGATTATTCACTCTTCCCTAAAATCTTATTCACATAATGACTTAAACTTACGCTCATCTCCTTGGCTGACCCCAACACACCCTATTCTTCCAAATTGTACCTTTATGCTGTTTCTAGATATAATCTCTCCAGTATTCTAAATTCTTCCTGGAATATTTTACCAATCATCTCATCTTAACTAAAATCAGACTCTCTTCTGCTATGTCATCAATTCCCTCTTCAGAGAAGACTTCACATTCTTTTTAGACCTAAAGTGTCTCATACTGCGCAGCTGAGAATAGCTTCATTCTAACTCATGAAATCTCTTCTAAGTCACACTGTTGTTAACCATTTTCTAAAGTGTTTACTTCTTTCAAGTTTATACCATGACCTAGAGCCTTCCCTTTAACATCTGGTTACTGAAAACTGTAAGATATACTTCACTGGAGTTTTTGTATACAGTTACTGACAACCTAATCTCCAAATTCTTCTCTATATTTGTCACACAATTCCAGACATGCAGTGTATGACTGACCTGGTGGATGAAAAAGGAATGTACTCCCTTTATATTTAGCTTGTCTAACTTAGTGCTAAAAATAATCCTTTGGCTTCTGTTCCAGGAATCAAACTTTCTTTAAATAATTTGAGTTAAAATTTAAGTGGCTTTTTTTTTTTTTTGCTTTTTGAGTCACACCAGGCAATGCTCAGGGGTTTCTCCTGGCTCTGCACTCAGGAAATACTCCTGGCGATGCTCGGGGACCATATAGGATGCCGGGATCGAACCCAAGCATGGGCCGGCCACATGCAAGGCAAACGCCCTACCGACTGGACTTTCGCTCCGGCCCCAAGAGGCTAATTTTTTAAAGTATAGAAATGAAAAAAGGAGGTTGTGCACATCTCTGTTTCCTTCCTTTCTCTGCTTACATAACTTCAGAATCATTCCATTGCACTGATAACATCACAAAATGAAAGGAGATGAACAAACTAGTTTTTAAAGGAATGAAGTTCTCACTAATACATTTAAATAGTTCTTGCTTGTGAAATTAACTACAGTGTGCTTGTCAATAAACATCTGAGGTATTGTTTTTTTTGCCTTAGAATTGTTTATTTTCACAAATGCAATGAGATATTGCTTAGAATTCATCATCTTCCTTACCATTAAAACATATTTTAATATGGACTTTTTAGTCTCTATTTCTCTTTCCATTCAGCTTACCTGTTTGACCATTAGTTCTGTGAAATAGTTTGGTAATTTACTCACCTTTGTACTTTCTCCTCTCAGGATGACAAGCGAGATATAAAAAAACAATTTTGTTAATTTTGTTTTCTAGTATTTCGCTTCCTCATTAAATGTTCAATTTGTAATATCATGACCATTTCCTTAAAAATAAAACTGAAATCAGCTATTTGTTAGACTAAACTTCCCTAGCATGTTCACAGATATGTATTGATATGTATTTATACAAGATTAAAAAAAAACACCTTCAGATTTTATTTCATTATAGTTTTGTTAACATATTAAGCATCTTGTTTTTCCAATGGTGATTGAAGAAGAAAAATTACAATTTAGCGGTGGGGGTGCTTGGAGCCACACCCAGCATTGCTCAGAGTTGATACTTGACCCATTGTTCAGGAATCACTCCTCTAGGATACCATATGGTGCTGGGAATTCATCCTGGGTTAGCAGGGGATAATGCAAGACCTTTAAACTCCTGTCCTATATCTTTTGTTGCTAATGCATGTTTATTTCAATGAGAAACACTGTTAAAATTAAATTTTATCAGACCTGAGCGATAGACAGGAAGGTTTTGCCTTGCATGTAGATGACTCCAGTTGAATTGCTAGCACTGGCTATGGTCTTCTAAGCAACACCAGCAGTGACCTCTAGGCACAGAGCCAAGAGCAAGGCCTGAGCATTGCTGGAGGTAGCTACAAGCTCCCCACAACACACACACACACACACACACACACACACACACATTTTCTCCTTCAATCACCATTTTAAAGAAATTATTATTAAACTGCATTTACATTATTTTTACATAGAGATCTCCGCCTTTTTTTCTCTCTCATTACTATGAAGTTTATGAATTTCTAATTTTTATTTATTTATTCATTTA
Organism: Cryptotis parvus; assembly: GCA_021461705.1. Taxonomy (NCBI): domain Eukaryota; kingdom Metazoa; phylum Chordata; class Mammalia; order Eulipotyphla; family Soricidae; genus Cryptotis; species Cryptotis parvus. The sequence continues at coordinate 84,289 of JAJIBD010003070.1, forward strand.
TTTATTCATTTATTTATTTATTTTTATTGGTTTTTGGGTCACATCCTGCAATGCTCAGGGATTACTCCTGGCTCTGTATTAAGGATTTACTCTTGGCGGTCCTTGGGGGACTATATGGGATGCCGGGGATCAAACCTGTGTCAGCCACATGCAAGGCAAACACCATATCTGCTGGACTATCACTCCAACCCCTATATGGATTTTTTAATCTTCACATTTTTTTAAATCTGATCATTCCTAATCCTCAAAATGAATCTCCTGTTTTGTCCTAAATCTCTGATGATAAATTATCAGTGAATAATCCACATTATTTTATATCTTCTTCAGCTGATGCTCCTCCTTTTCCACAATCATTCAAAAGGCTTTATGAGAGTAATAATGAGGGGATAATTGTTTATTTTGCATCAGCAATGCATTCCCTCATTGTGTGGGACCTGCTACTATACAAAAACACTCAAGACATAAAAATGACGCTATACTCCTGTTTCTAAAAGAACATCTCATCATTTTCAAAGTCACAGAAGCAGTAACTAAAATTGAACACATTCTATGAAACATATTTCCATTTTCCCAATTTGTCAATTTTTATTTTTTTATCACAGTGGATATGTATTTATTGCTTACTCCTTTGACATAAAGCTGAAAATGACTCAGTCAGGCACTTCACAAATGTCCAATACAATTCTCTACCACAGATTGCACTCTCTGTTTTCCTGAAAGAAGAGGCTATCTCTTTAGGGAAGAGCTCTCTCTGCGATTGAATGGAGGCATTTTTGGTTAATTCACACAATGTCCTATGAAGGAAGTTTTATAGGCCTTCTTCACACATGGATGCATGGAACATCAGAGAGCCTAACAAACTAGCCCTTGATCTTAAAACTAACTGAAGGATCAAGATCTGTCTCCATTTCCACCGGCAGCCTTTAATTAATCATCTAATAAAGGTATACATGAAACCTGTCAAGTTTGTTCAACAGTTAATACAAGCAAGTGTTCAATTTTTACCATCAATTTGCTTGACCATATGCTGCAGTGCTTTTCATCAAACACTGAAATTACACTGAGACTCCATTTCTCATTAATGATCACAAATGCCCCTGGAAACAGCCCTTTAAAAAAAACTATATTTTATGTACTAACTACTACTGCTTCCTCCAAATGTTTATTTCCTCTCTGCTCTATTTTTTCTCTGCATTCTGCATTTCCATATGACATTGTTAATTTATTTCTTTGAATATCATGTACAATATCTTAACTACCAACATTTTTGTTCTTGACACAGGTGCAAACAGAAAAGCACATGTTCTGTGTGTAGGAGCCTCAGGTGCAATCCTGGCACCACATGGTCCTCTGAACACCCCTGATAAGGAGTTGGGATTAGTCTCTAAGCTGCATTGGGTGTAAAAGAATGATTCTTTCTTTATGTTCTACCTTTTCAATATTTTCAATAGATATTTTCAGTTCAATTGCTGAAACCTTTCCAAACTTAATGTGTCTAAAACAATATTCTGGAAATGTTCTTCCAAACTTTTGACTATTTTTCTGTACATCTCTGTAATTTTCTACCAACTGAATGCTAGAAACTTATTTTATTAGTTAAAAATCACTCTACCTGAATCATTCAATCTATAAACATTTTTATTTTGAATGTAAAAGATGCTTTAAATTCATGCACTTCCAAGCAAATATTTATAGCACCCATAGTCAATGTTTTGATAGAGTGTTTTGATAGAGAAAGAACTTCTTTGGTTCTTATACCATATTTTAAACTTCACACTCAGTTTATGTACATTCTTCTGCATAACTTCATGAAACTTCACAAATGCCATTATTTTTAGAAATTTTAAAATGAGATGACATAAAATTGTAAATTTAAGCTGTCCAGAGTCTTTCAATAGTCTGAGAAAAATAAAAAAAAATAGAAACTATTTTTCTGGAACTACAAAGCACTGTATGACCTGAACCTAATTGTGTCAAATATCTCTCTTGTCAGACTCCCAAAGAGGGATGGAAAAATAAGCCACACCAGGGAAAGTTCCCTTTAAAGTGCATCCAGAAATTAGCAATGCATCTCCTTCACCTTGAATCAACTTATTTCTAGAATTGAATTTAGCAACCTCCACACATACTTTTTGAATGTAGGTAGTCAAAACCATGTTGTAATTGGACTTAGAAGAAGAAACTCAAAGTTGCAGTTAAAGTTTTGGAGAAGTAGAGAGTTATGGTAACACAGATCACCAACTAGTTAAAGGGAAGCAAGAACTTGGGAACATCCACCTCTCCAATCTTGTGGGATGCTTCTTTACAGAGCATAAAAGAATAACAAGCTTCCCTAAGGAGGGAACTTAACCAGACACTGTATACCAATGCCAGACATTTTAGCAGGTGTAGTCAGGTTAAAGCCCAACTCCTCTTTCTTAAAAATTTAGGAAAGTTGGCCTGCAGGGCAAGCTGCCACTGACTACATTTTTGTGTGACTCAGCCACAAAGAGATAGCTGACAGCTGGCAATCCAGGACCATAAGCTTTCTGCTCAGGGGGTGGAGCGATAGTCCAGCAGGTAAGGTGTTTGCCTTGCATGTGGCTGACCCAGGTTCCATCCCAGGCATGCCATATGGCCCCCAAGGACCCCCCAGGAGTAATTCCTGACAAAGAGCCAGGAGTAACCCCTGAGCATCGCTGGGTGTCACCCAAAAAAGGAGAAAATAAAGAAAGCTATCTGCTCAGATTGGGAGAAGATCCAATACCAGAGGAAAGAGCACAAGCCAGTGATAACATAATCAGGGATCCTCTTCCACTTTATATGATGATGATTAAGGGAAATCCAAAATCTACAGCATTTTCCCATATATCTGAGATACTAAACATAAAAACAACAAGCAATTCAAAATGAGCACCATTGTATCGCCTACTGAATATACAAAGCAAACAGCAAAAGTGATATCTTGGAGAGAAAAGTGAAAAATAAAATAAATAAGTAAAAATTAATCTCAGTGCAAAAAATGGAACACACCTAGCTGTGTTCAGGGGCTATATCTGGCTTTCCGTTGAGTGATCACTCTTAACAGCACTTGAGAGGACCAGCCATAATGCTGGGATCATTCCCAGGTTGGCTACATTCATACAAGAACCACACCCACTAGATTCTCTCTACTCTTTCTCTGGATCCATCTTTGTTTGTTTACTTTTCAGGAGGGGTAGAAGGTTTTTTGGGGGGGAATAGGGAGGGCATATTCAGTGAAACATAGGTCTTACTCTTGTCTCTACACAGGGATCAGTCTTGACTGGACCTTAGGGACCACATGCAGTGCAGGGGATGGAACCCAGTTAGTCAGCAAGAGCCTTGCACATTGTACTATTGCTCCACACCTGATCCTCCCAGCCCTTCTTTTATATATATACTAACTTATCCTAGATTCAATACTTTCTCCAAAGATCTCTTGTTCCTTTTTTACATAATTCTATTGGAAACCAAAATATCATACTAGATATGATCACTGCTACTGTGATTACATTAATTCTAAACTCTGTCCACTGACAAAACATGATATTCTGCATTAGTTTGTACTGAAGTCTCTAATTCAGTTCATAACCAATGGATCTCTATTACCTCTTCCCCTTCTAACCTCCCACTGTAACCTCCCGCTGCAACAGAGAAAATCATGCCTAGCACTGTTTCCTCCAAAAATATATTTTGTCTCTAATATGCATGTAGAGAAACATCAAAATCATTATGATACTGATGTGGCTCACTCAAGTGGTAGAACCAGAGGTTTGTATATGAGTAGCCTTGAATTCAGTCCCTGACATCTCATACATTCTGAAAACTAGCAGGTGTAGCCTTCTTCAAAAGTAGCAGGGGATAGACTGTTCCCCCACAACAAACAATAACAAGTAACAAAATGAATTGATGCTTTGCATTAAGGAATTCTGATTTTAGTCCCAGCATTACATGATTGACACGACATAGCTAGGACTGATAACCTATAACTACCTCACTTATCAGCTACAAACCCAGGACAAGACCCCAATTATTGCCAGGTGAGGTACACAAACAAAAAACAAAACAAAAAAAGCAACAGGTTTCTAATGCAGATCTCCATTAGATATAATTTTATCAATTGCAATATATATAATACAGGGAAAGAATGCATTTTACTTAGTTTTACAAATTCCAATTTTCAGCACATTTTTCCTGATTCTTTGAGGTTTTTATATGCTTATAAGTATATGTGTCTATGAATACAATAAAATGGTTTATTAAACATAAGGCACATAACTGAAAATTGCCTTATTATATGTCATGACATATTTATTATTAATTTTATGAAATAGTAAAATTCATATATAATAAAAGTAATTTATAAAATAGTATGATGTCTGTCTGTCTTCCTGTTCATCGCCGATTTCCTCGAGCGGGCAACAGTAACATCTCCATATGACCTGTCTCATGCAAGTAGAGCCCAAAAGCACCTGCTTGCTCCAGGAACATAAAGAGCCTCAAACCATTCCATCAGGTCATGGGAATGAGGTCTATAATTGTTACTGGTATCTGGCATATCAAATATGACACGGGTAGCTTGCCAGGCTCTGCCGTGAGGGTAGCATACTCTTGTAGTCATCTCAAAATCCATCATTTATTGATGAACTGCACGGCCGCTTGGCGCGCGCGAGCCAGGCTGTGATAGGCTAGTCTGCTGGGTGGAGTTCTGACAAGGGGAAGTCTGGATGTGGAAAATGGAGTTCCTCGTGGAGTGGGGGGTCATCTGGCTTGTTGTGAGGCTCTGCTGGGGTGGCGGGCCAGGGCTAGAACATGCCATCTCTCACGGGCACCTCATGAGCGGCTGGGCACAGTGAGAGCCAATAGTAGCTCTTCCCCATGTCTGTCTCTGTATAGTATGATACCATAAACAAATTGCCATATTGTATAGTATGCCATAATTATTAATATTGTTAAATGAAATACAATATTTAATAATCACTGTATCACTTATCTTCCTGTTGTTCATAGATTTGCTTGAGCTAGCACCAGTGACATCTCCATACATCCTGTCACGTGCTAGTGTAGCCCCAGGGTATCTGCTCACTCCAGGAACATGAAGAGCCTCAAACCATTCGTTCAGGTCATGGAATGAGGTCTAAAATTGTTACTGGTTTTTGGAATATCAAATACGACATGGGTAGCTTGCCAACTCTGCCATGCAGGTGGTATACTCTTCATAGTAGGTTCTCAGTTTGTGCATTTACTGATAAACCACAATGGGAAGAGATCACCTTTTGTCTTGGATGGAACTCTGATGAGCTGTGGAGTCCAGATGTTGAAAATGGCTGCCCGGGTTCAATCCGCAGCATCCCATGTAGTCAGAGGGTCCTCCAGAGCACTGCCAAGAATAATTCTTGAGTGCAGAGCCGGGAATAATCCCTAAGCATTGCCGGGTGTGACCCAAAAAATAACAATATAATATTTATGATATTAATATCATAATTATTATATACTTCAATATAACATAAACAAAAATAATAATAATGCTTTTAAAATAAATGATATGCATTGCTTGGCGAGGCACTGGATTTGATCCCGGCACCACATGCTTGGGAAAAGCTTGTCTGAAAAATCTTAGAAATGCCTGGTAATGATCTTCTTTCATGGAACTTTCCTGGCAGCAGAAGAGATTTTTATTTTTTTTTTTTTTTGGGTCATACCTGGCAATGCTCAGGGGTTACTCCTGGCAGAGCTTGGGGACCATATGGGATGAGAAGGATCGAACCAGGGTCAGCCGCAAGCAAGACAAATGCCCTACCCCTCTGTGCTATATCATTCCAGCCCCTGGCAATAGAAGAGTTCTCTTTTCATCCTTTAGATTTGTTTCTACAAGGACACAGTCACAGCAGTGATGTCCTGAAGCCAGGAGCCATTTTCAACATCCAGACTCCAACAGCTCATCAAAGCTCCACCCAACAGAAAAGTCAATCTCAAGCCCTGCTCATCAGAGTCCCACCCTATGGCGAAGCCTATTTTAAGCCCACGTATGCATGAACCAGAAACACAGACACACGGGGCAGAGCTGCTACCCGCTCTTCCTGTACTCGGCTGATCATGAGGTGTCCAGAAGAGAAGGGGGTTCTAGCCATGGCCCACCATCTCATTAGAGCTTTGCAAGAAGCCAGAGTAACCTCTGCACCATGAGAGCAGCAATATATTTAATAATACCTACAAAAAATCTATTTAGATATTGTCTCATATTCTTAATTTCCAACAATGCAGTCACATACATCCTCTTTAATATATGGTTTTTCTATTAGATTGTCATCAGGGTCATGTTTTTATGGTAGGAATTTTTGAGTAAACACTTGAGCCTCTTTTCTAAACTCAGGTTTGCTATGAAGCCTCTCTGGAAGAAAATATTTTGCTAATTTGTAATCTTCCCAGAAGTCAAAGAGATTTTTCATCAATTACAATTATTAAAACCTTGGACAAATTTAAAAGGTACATACATATCTCAAGGGATAAAGGCATTTTTATATTTATTACATTAAAATATTTCATGTACAGTTGAATTTTTTACATTAATTGAATGTATTTATTCTATACCCTAGGAAAAGTCTGAAGAATAAAACACATGGAAAAGCAGCATGGTTTATAAATTACCCATAATTTGTCACAAATTATCTCTCTGTATTTGGAAGAAAGGTAGTACAAGTGCATAGCTGAGTATTTAGAGAACCTGTGCCAAGGAATTAAATAAATGATATCTTAGATCTGGCTGGTTTTATGGATACTGCTTACAATATACACTTGAGCCACTTTAAACTGACTACCAAATAAATCTACCCTTTGTTCAGCGCCTGTGTAGATAGTTTTATCATTTCTTTAAAGCATAGTAGAAGTAAGAAACTAGCTAAAGGAGTTCTCAAAATAACTAAGGTGCACTGTATTATTTCCTATATGAAAATCTTTATTATGCTGCAAAGGTTATGACAATAACACTAACCAAAGGAACTCAATTTTTGTAAAGGAGTTCTTATTGTTAGCAATAAGGCCATATTTTAACATTGCTGACTCCGTTGATTAGATATTTTTAAATTTGTATCCAAGAGAGTCATATAATTAACATTTTATCTTTTTTATCTGTTGTACTGTTGATCATTAATTCCTCTCTCAAAAACCCAATGTATACTGGATTCCCTCATTTTGTATATTAGCATTCTCCAAATATTGACAAATGCTTTTGCAGTGACTTTTTAAAAATATCTAAATATATACCAATGAAACAGTTATATCTTAATTACATGTTTCTGGATATTGTCTGATGCCTTTCAGGACTACTATATGAAGATTTATTAGTCACTTGATCACTTGATCACTTGAATCCCGTTATTCATCGATTTGCTCGAGCGGGCGCCAGTAACATTTCCATTGGACCCTATCACGTGCCAATGTAGCCCAATGGCATCTGGTTGATTAAGGAATATGAAGAGCCTCAAACTGTTGCAGGTGGACCCCACGGGTGACTTATGTGAGGCCGGAAGGGGAGAGAGATGGTTGCTTTCTCCCCAGCCGCCTCTGCCACCCGGGACCGCTGGGCAGGCTAAGGACTGATAAAGTCTGCGATGAGCCCCAGCACGGCGTGGGCCTGAGCCCCACCAGCCCCACGAGGTGGCCGTCAAGCCACGCCTGAGGTCCGCTTGATCTCTAGGCACGGGAGTTGATCCCCACCACCCGAGGTTTCTCGGGGGAGCCACGGACTCAGGCTGGAGCGAGGGAATTGCTCTTTGCAGGAAAGGAAAGTCAGTCCTAGGCCTTACCCAGGTCTGCCTCAAGGTTCTTGTCTTCCTCGCAGAAAAAGAATTTTCAGGAGTCGAGGAGCAGTGAAGTAAAATAGGTTTTATTGAGGAGGTTTAGGTGAGGGGGAGGGAGAAAAAGAAAGGAAAGAGTAATGCGCTCAAGGGAGAACGCGGGCTGCTCCAAAGGCGGAGAGCCCCAATTGATCTTTGAATGGGCTTTTATCCCCCTTTGACTGGAATGTTTTGGGGTCTTCCTTGAGCTGGGTCCTGGGCAGGAAGGATGATTCATCTCCCTCAGGAGATTTACATATTCCTTTTGGCCTTTCCTTCCTCCAGGGTCTATTGTTGATAATGGTCCCATCAAGTCTGGTTTCCAGCTTTCAATCAGGTGTGGCTCTGGAGCTCCTCCCCAGGAATCCATTGCCATGTGGCGCCCCCCCCTGTCTGCCTGCCTACAACAAAACCGTTCCTTCAGGGTCTTAACAAGGAAGTCTGACCATCTTGTAGTTGGGCGGCCACGTGATCTTTTGACATCCCGTGGGATCCAGTCGGTAACAACTCTAGTCCAGCGGTTGTCTCCAAATCGCATTACATGTCCAGCCCATCTGATTTTCGATGCCTTGGCAAGCGAGACAGCATCCCTGATTCTGGAATAGCGACGGAGGTCAGAACTCCGGATTCCTTCACTCACTTGAGTGAGGCATGATATTCCAAGCATAGCTCTTTCGATGCCTCTCTGGGAGACCCGAATAGCATTCTCATCCTGCTTTCGTAGGGCCCAGGTCTCTGAGGCTTATGTTAATGCAGGGAGAATGGTGGAGTCGAAGAGATGTGCCCGGAGCCGGAGGTTCTTTGTCCTTTTAGCTATTTCTTCAATGCCTTTGAAGGCATTCCATGCCGCTCTCTTCCTCTTGCGCAACTCAGGTTTTAGGTCATTCATCATGTTGACTTCTCGACCTAGCTACACATAACTGCTGCATTCAGAGATGTTTGTTCCATTGAGAGTGAATGGGGCCTCAGGAACTAGTTCATTTCTCATGAACATAGTTTTCTTCAGATTCAGCTGTAGACCTACCTTTCCACATTCTCGGTTAAAGTCAGCCAGCATTTGTGCCGCTTGGCTAATGTTTGGTGCTATTAGAACGATGTCATCAGCGAAGTGGAGGTGGTGTAGTTGCTGACCATCTATCTTCACTCCCATTCCTTCCCATTCTCATTGTCTCATGATATTCTCGAGGGTGGCACTGAAGAGTTTTGGTGATATCGTATCACCCTGTCGAACCCCTTTTTGACATTAATGATCACTTCTTTGTAGAATGGTGAGATCCTGGTGGTGAATCCGTAATACAGCTCACAAAGGATCTTGATGTATTGGGTTTGAACACCCTGATGTATTGGGTTTGAAGATTCATTAGTACCTGAATGAATTAGTACCTTTTTGCAGACTTAAGATTCATTAGCACACAAAAACAAATGACATATTATTAAGACTTTGGTACAACATTACAGATTCAGGATTTTTTTTTTGCTTCCTAAAATGTCTCAATTGTAAGGCATATCTTTATTTAGTATGCAGGATATCACAGATTATATATATATATGTATATATATATAATTATCTTGTAGATAAGTTTAAATTGTTTCTCAGAAACAAAGATTCCCAGTTATCCAGTGGTTTGTAAATGATGTTATATACTCAACATGGATCTCATGTACATCAGGACTTAGGAATGACAACTGTTATTTCTCTAAATGTTGTGCTAGCATCATTCCAATACAGAAAAGGGATTTTTGCCAATGTGTTGTGAAACAGAAAGCTTCTATGCCAAAATTAGTCTTCATGGTTAATTTTATGTGCTAACATCACTGTATTATGACATTCAGAAATTTGGACTGAAAATGGAAACCTTACGACTTGCCTTGATTTGCAGTCTTTCAGTCTCCAATATAAAGTTTAAACTTCTAAGCCCTCAAAAGGACTTAATTCTATGTTTAGTTTCTTTGAGGAAACACCAAAATGCTTCATACAATGTGTACACCATTTTACATTTTTAGCACATAAGTGATGTAGGTGGGTCTCCGTGGGTAACTTATGTAAAGTTGGAAGAAGAGAAACTGCCACTTTCTCCTGATCAACTCTGCTCTGCCTATGCCCTTGCCCTGGGACTGCTGGGAAGACTAGAACTGATAGAGTCTGCTATGAGCCCCTATAGAGCATGGGCCAGAGCCCCACATGCCCCACAAAGTGGCCTTCAAGTCACACCTGAAGTTCACTTGATCTCTACGCACAAGATTTGATCCTACAACCCGAGATTTCTCAGGGTGCTAAAGCCTTAGGCTGGGGAGAGCAAATTGCTCTTTTCAGGAAAGGAAAGTCAGTCCTAGGCCTTCACTGTGTCACTGTATCACTGTCTTCCCATTCATCATCGATTTTTTTTTGAGCGGGCACCACTAACATCTCCATATGTCCTTTCTCATGCTAGTAGAATCCAAGGGCATCTGCTTCCTCCAGGAACATAAAGAGCCTCAAACTATTCCATCAGGTCATGAAAATGAGGTCTATAATTGTTACTGGTATTTGGCATATCAAATACAATATGGGTAGCCCAGGGTTTTAAAAGGTTCATTGTCTTCCTCAAAAAAAATTCAGGAGTAGAGGAGCAGTGAAGTAAAACAGATTTTATTATGGAGGATTTTTAGAAGGGAAGGATGAGAGAGAGTGGGAGAGAGTGCACATCTCAAGAGGGAAGATGCAGGTGACACATGTGCTCGGGCACCAAGTGGGCTCAAGCAGCACATTGGCTCAGACAGCACATATGTGCCCTTCATTTCTTTAAAACTGCTTTTATAGGTTTTTCCCAAACTGCCCATGTGAGGCTTCTACCTAGGTTGAAATTCTGTTTCTAAGGCAGTTGCGAGAGTTGGAAATGGTGGATGGTATTCTTTGAAATTCTTTTCCTGTCCTTTATTTCTTGTCCTTATTTCCTGTCCTTTATTTATTGGGCCCTTCCCAAGATCTTTCATATTTATATATTATATACAGTTCTAGACAGGTTCTAACTGATACCAGTTAGATTAGCAAGAAGCCAGAGCAAACCACACATCATGCAGTCAGTCATTCTCAACATCCAGGCTCCATAGTTCCTCAGAGCTCCATCCAAGGGAAAACCTGATCTTTCCCCTTTAAGTTTCATCAGAAAACGCTCGACATGAGAGCCTTCTACTGAGACTAAACCACCTACACGACAGAGCCGGGCAAGCTAGCCATGTGTTATTTACTTGTTATGCCAAAAACTAACAACAAATATGAACCTCAGTCCATGACCTGAAGAATGGTTTGGGGCTTTTCCTGTCCCTTGAGCAAGCAGATGCCCTTGAGTTAGACTTGCTTGTGACAGGACTTATAGAGATGTTACTAGTGCCCACTCGAGCAAATCAATGAACAATGGGGAGACAGTAACAGTGATACAGTGAGAGTCCTTTATTTCTGCTGGAGCTTTTCTCAGAGTGGGATCCAGTCTTTCCTGGGCCTCTTGACTCCAGGTGAAGCCTTATCAGGTCTTAGGTCCTATTTCCAAAAGGTGGGTCTGGCAGTCTTTGGACTAATAGTTTTTATTCCTGGAAAGTTTATTGCCATGGGGGCCCCTCCCTGTCTGCCTGAACACATCATATACACAGTGGTTCCATTTCTCCACATGATCACTATTGTCTTTTTCTTCTCTTTTTTTTATATTATAGTCTTAAAATGTTGGCATGTTTATTTGTTTTGGTCTTCCCTTTTTGTGTGGCAAATTTTCTTCTGTTTTGAGATTATATTTTCTTGGTTTTAACCACGTGACATAATTAGATTATTCAGAGACGCTCCCCAATTTCCCATTTTGGAAGTAAACTTTGGGGATAAGTAGATGAATTAGAAGAAAATAGACTCTTAGAGGTCTCTGAGAATAAGAGGATCATAAGAAATGCCTGCTTGTCCCTAAACCTCACACAAAATAGAGATGAATGTGACAGAGCTTCTAGTCAGCAGCCTCAGCTGTGGAGAAAACAAATTTAAACAATTATTTATGGTTGTCAAGGATTTTGTGGAGGTTTAGAAATTGAGTGGAAGCATGTAGGAAGATAAAGTAAAAAAGAAAACAGTCTGGAGTAAGGAGGCAAGTAAGGAAGCCCTTGGCAAAGAATTACAAAAATCACAAAATCAAGATGTGAACTAAAGTTTTGAGCTTCAACCTGAGGGCTCCAGTATACAAGCTAAATCCAGAATCCACCAAGGGCTTATTCAGTAGAAACAAAGGTTCTGCTAAGAAACTAGGGCCTAGAGATAGCATAGTTGCTATAGTTTTTGTCTTACACAGGTAGACCGGAGTTTGTCTCAAGCATCTCACAAGTTCCTCACAGCACCTACCCCCCAGCAAAACAAAGCAAAAACTGCCAAGAGCAATCCTTGATGACAGAACAGGAAAAGAGTTGGGCGTATTCACCTCATCAGTAAAAAAAAAAAAAAAAAAAAAAAAGAAAGAGACTCAATGGAGAACCAGCACTTTTTCTTTAACAATGCCTAGCAAGGTCTCTCATCTGCACAAAATTGCACTGAGCCAGTTAGCTTGGAAAAGGCCTGTCAAATCAACTTTTCAAAATATAGCAGGGACTTCCATTGGAGATCACCCACACCCCAAAGAGGAACATGTAATTTCTTTTAATTTATGCACACTTTTTTTTTAGTTGCCTGTACTTTGCAACTCAGCGTCATAATTCCTTTTTCTAACAAGGTTCTCTCCTTGAGAAGCCAGCATTCTCATATACATACAATATATATTCTCTCATATGTATATATATACACATATATGTATATACACATATGCACATATATATTTCTTATATCTATACTAATATCTCATATATCTATATATTCATATAGATATTCTCATTACATATATGTGTGTGCATTTATATGTGTACATATACATTAGTTTTCCTCTTTTTTTGCCCCCTAATTCTCTCATAGAATCATTTTCTTTTACTGTCTTCTGATGATTTTTTTTAATGTGGGAATAGACAGCAATCTAGAACTTGGTTTGAGATCTGGACCAACTTGCTGTTAGCTCTGATCTCCTGGTTTTGTGTCAAATCAAGGAAGAATGGATCCAGCACTCTGGTGTGGCTACCTCCTCCCATTTGGTGGCCTCCCACTCACCATCAACAAAGCCCAAACTGGAGAGGTAAAGAAAAACCTTTAAACTCCATCAACAATTGTTGCAGGACTCCTCTAAGAGCCCCCTTTCTCAAAGAGGCATAGAAAATCAGATGGGCTGGACATGTAATGCGATTTGGAGACAACTGCTGGACTAGAGCCATTACTGACTGGATCCCACGGAATGTCAAAAGATCACGTGGCCGCCCACCTACAAGATGGTCAGACTTCCTTGAAAAGACCCTGAAGGAACAGTTTGAGGTTCTTCATATTCCTGAATCAACCAGATGTCATTGGGCTACATTGGCCCGTGATAGGGTCCAATGGAAATGTTACTGGCGCCCGCTCGAGCAAATCGATGAATAACGGGATTCAAGTGATCAAGTGATGGAGGTTTTTCCAGGTGGATCTTGGGTCAAGACATTAGTATATAAAAGACGTTGGGTGAGGTGCTGGGAGAAATTACCTGAGGGCATTTGACCCTTCCAGGAGAAGTTTATATTTGGCTTGCAACTCCTCCCAGCTCTGCTGGGAGGCTTTGAATTAGCTCTGGGTCCTTTTTACATTTCTGTAGAGCTATTTTCCTGTTTTCATCTCTAGATAGCCCAGCCCAGAATGGGCTGGGCTCGGAGATTGGGCAGATTTCTGGCTATAAGATAAGCTGCAAGAAGAAAGAAGCTCTCTCTTTTTTTTCCCCTTTTGCCATTTCAGCTTCCCTTGGCGTTTTGCTTCTCTGTCCTCTCCATTCTCTGTTGGGCCTCAATACATGGTGGCAGCCTATCTGGGAACGCAGAGTCCAGAGGTTTTCCCTGCTCTTGGATTGTATATTGGAATCTGTAATAGTAAAGCCCTTTTAAAACTGCATCGAATTCCTGAGTTTTCATCCATTCCTCGCCGGCTTTGGAGGTAGAAGGGAACTCACTTCCTGGCACTGTTGGGGACCCCAGCGGCGCAGCGCTCCCGACAAACAATTATTTGAGGTCCTCAGGTAGTATTGATAAACCCCTTCCAAGCCTATGATTTCCTGCACAGAAAAGTGAAAGCAAATGAGTGATTGCTTGATGAGCTCTGTTCTGCAAGGAGTAGCCAAAGAGACTGTTGTGTCTTCCCAGGGGGTTTCAGGCAAAAGAACGCTTTGAAAACACTGGTGTGCATCTGCACATGTGGCTCCAATAACCAACACCCAGATAGTCCTTAGGATTTTTTTTTTTGCTCTTTTTGGGGGCATGGGGGTCACACCCAGAGATGCTCAAGGTTACTCCTGGTTCTGCACTCAGGAATTACTCCTGGTGGTGCTATATGGGATGCTGAGGATTGATCCAGGGTCGGCCACATGCAAGGCAAACGCCCTACCCACTGGATTGTCGCTCCAGCCCCTCCTTAGGCTTTCTATTGTCACTGAATTTCTGGCACTTGCTCAAATGACCCTGGTATCAGAAGGCGCTGAAACCAGCTAGCTCTCATCCATACCTTAGCAGAGCTTTCCTCTCCAAACTCAGATAGCTTTTTGCTTCACTATTCATCCATCCCAAAATACATGAGCAAGAATTGACTTCACTAATCTCTTCCAATCTTCACCTGGAAGCATTTCAATAAACTTGTTTCAGTCTGATTCTCTTCTTGGTCTCTGCTTTTTTTCAGTGACCCATTTCCTACTTGGCCCACAGCAGAGAGTACATGGGAGAATAACAGCTGAGACCTAGAAGTTATCGAAGGGCTATGTGAACACCTTATAGTCATCAGTAGGAGCTGCAACCACAAACCACTGGAAAACTACCTGCTAATCCTTGAAAATGGTCCAGAAACAGTCACACTACACAGGCCTTACCAAAGCATACAACTCCATCCTTGGCAGACTCTGGTGCTCCTGTGGTGGATAGAATGGACTCAGCAGACTCTGGTCAACAGGGACTAAACAAGTGAAGACAACCAGTTTGAATGTACAGGTAAAGGAGATAGAGCATTTAGCACCTCATTAGGGGAAACAGTAGGCAAGCTGTCTGCAAGCTGCCTGTTGCTTTCCAGGATACAAGGGAGGCACTTAAAAACTTAAACATTCTGCCACAAGAGGGGGCAAGCAGAGTGGCGCAGGCCATAACCTAAATCTGTAAAAGCTTTGAATTCCTATGGTGAATAGTGAAAGAATTTTTCTCCCAAAGTTCATAGAGCAGAGGATGTGAGGATATTCCAAATACTTCGTTGCTGATTAATTGCATTTGTTTGAGGTTTATATTGATTGCAATCTATGGTAACCAGCCTTGTTAAATGGCTGAGTGATCTCTATGTTCTGGTGTTTACACTCTAGTATATTCCCTTCCACAGTTACATAAGATAATTATATAATAATGATTAATAAGTATAACTTTTTCCATAAACAAAGTTAACAGACAATTCCCAGATTCTAAAAAGTTGAAAACAATTTTAAAAGTCTAAAAGTTTTCTTAGAGTGGCTACAGAAATTAGTGACTTTAGAAAATGTAGTTAGCATGGCTATATAAAAATAATAATATAGCACTTTTTAAAATCT
The DNA here is from genome assembly GCA_021461705.1 of Cryptotis parvus. Classification (NCBI taxonomy): domain Eukaryota; kingdom Metazoa; phylum Chordata; class Mammalia; order Eulipotyphla; family Soricidae; genus Cryptotis; species Cryptotis parvus. The sequence continues at coordinate 99,791 of JAJIBD010003070.1, forward strand.
TGATTCAGGGCCGGAGTGATAGTCCAGCGGGTAGGGTGTTTGCCTTGCACGTGGCTGACCTGGGTTAGATCACCGTCATCCCATATGGTCCCCTGAGCACCTCCAGGAATAATTACTGAGTGCAGAGCCAAAAGTAACCCCTGAGCATTGCCAGGTGTGACCCAAAAAGCAAAAATAAATAAATAAATAAAATCTTGAGTCAAGGGACTGAGGCTAAAACATGAATTGTGTCAGTTCCTCCTTTGTATTATAAATGACAGGCTTTTTGAAAGAAAGTTTAGTAAAACAGGGCAAATGTTCCTACCTTAACCCTCTAAAAAAGTTTTTTTTAGGAAAATGGCATAGGGAAATGATTCGCAGACATGAAAAAGTAAAATGCTGCAAGTAACCTAAATGTCATTTAATAAGAGATTACTAAAATAAATTCTTATGTGATTCTCATTGAACCCTATTTTTTGTTGAAACAGCTCAAAAGTGTGAGGTATATGTACAATTATAAGAAATTGTTTATAATGGGGCCAGTGTAATAGTACAAAGGGTAGGCATTTGCCTAGCACACAAACTAGATTGATTCTGGGCCCCTCAGATGGTTCCTTTAGCCTTAGCAGGAGTAATTCCTGAGAGCAGATAATTGTAGAATATTACATGGGCTAGGAGTAAGTCCTGAGTATTATCAGTTAAGACAAAAGAGAAATAAAGAAAAGAAGAAATAAATAAATTAAAATATAACAATGTTGGTTCCAATTGGGTTATGAATATGACACTACTAACTACTAAGCAACAGCAACAAAAATATGCAAACTAAATGATCAAAATTTGAATTTTTTGCATCAAAGAACTCTATCAGCAGATCAATACAGCAACATATAGAATATAAGAAAACATTTGCAAACCACATATTGGACAAAGGACTTATATTAGTAGATATATATGTATTATACATAAAATCATAAGATTCAATAAAAACAAGAAAATACAAAAGCTCTCAACTTCATTCATCATTAGGAAACAAATAAAATTTAAGAGACACCACTTTGTGCCTAGAATAATTATTACCAAAGTCATGAAGTTATAAGTATTGGCAATGATGAAAAAGATTAGAAGCCTCATGTCTTAACAGTGGGAATATAAAAGTGTTTAGTTGTTATGAAAGACAGTATGACGATACTAAAAAATTTAGAAATAAAAAATAGAATTGTGTGATTCAGTTGAGTATATGTATGTATATATATATGTTTATATATATGTATATATACATATCTAAATAATAATACAAATTGGGCCTTAAAGAACCTGTATGTCCATATTTAAAGTAGCATTAATCACAATAGCTGAAAAGCAGAAGTAAAACAGCTATCCATCTTTGATTTAGAATTATTTAAAATAGTATATGTATGTATAATTAAATAATTAGCTTTAAAAAGGATTGGTCTTTGTATGCATGGCAGAGCATGGATAACCATGAGAGTAGAGTTTCAGTTTTGCAAGTTAAAAAAGTTTTGGAGATTATATACCAACAATATGATTTACTTAATATTCACTTTTTTTTTAATTTTTTTATTTTTACAATTACAAAGATATACAATTAAAAAGTTCATATTTGGGTTTTGGTCATACAGTGTAGCAGCACCCATCCCGCCACCAGTGCCCATCTCCCACCACCAACGTCCCCGGTTCCCTCCCCCTCCCCCCAGCCCTCCTCCATGGCAGGTTCTTTATTTCTTTCCATTTCTCTATCTTTCTCTTTTCCTTCCTCTCCAGACTATGGATTACAGAACATACATTAAAGGGTTGTCATGTGTATCCTTTTGCCTCTATTTAATGCTCAGTTCTAGGTTGGCATTAGTACCCTCACAATTGTTAGCACACTGTTCCATTTTCTGTCTTACCTAGCCTCTGACTTCCACACGTTTGTGATAATTTCCACCTTTGACAGGACCTCCTGATGTTTGTTTCACTTGACCTTGGATATTGGTATCATAATATGTACCTATATATTTATGTTATGCAGATAAATGCAGTCATTCTGTAACTGTCTCTCTCCTTCTGGCTAATTTCGCTCAACATAATCTTCTCCATGTCCATCCATTTGTAGGCAAATTTTATAACTTCATTTTTCCTAACAGCTGCATAATATTCCATTGTGTAGATGTACCAAAGCTTTTTATCCAGTCATCTTTTTTCGGGCACTCGGGTTGCTTCCAGATTCTGGCTATTGTGAATAATGCTGCTATGAACATAAAAGTAGGGATGGTGTTTCCGCTGCGTATTTTTGGTTTCCCAGAGTAGATTCCCAGGAGTGGTATGGCTGGGTCAAATGGGAGTTCAATTTCTAGTCTTTGGAGGAATGTCCTGGGATCAACTTTATGTCTCTTTTCTCTTTAGAAATTATTATTGTTTGTTCTGGGACCTTTTGACCGGTACTCAGGTAAGCCTGGGCAACCTCCTGGCAATGTGCAACCTGGCTTCATTGATAGTCCAGTTGCCCTCAGCATACAGAGGTGCCACAAGGTCCATAATAAGTAATGCTTGTGGGGAGGATGTGCAGTACTTGGTATCAAACTCAGGACCTCATGACTGTTAGTCACATACTTCAATCCTTAGAGCTACATACTCAGCCTAATATTTAATTTCTTTCTTTTTATTTTTTGGCTTTTGGATCACACCCAGCAGTGCTCAGAGCTTGCTTCTTCCTGGCTCTGTGCCCAGGGCTCCACAACCACTATGTGATCCTAGAGATTGGTTTTAATTATCTTTATCTCTGGTATAATTGTGCCACTTGTATTTGCAGTTCTTGGGAATATTCAAACGAAAGATTCTGAACTGAAATAATTGTGATGAACTCTCTAAGTTTGCATCTGACCAGCAATTTACATGAGAAATTTCTATTGACTGCTAATAGGTTTAATTATTTAATTTATTCATTTGTTTATTTATTTATTTATCCATTTTTCTATTTATTTATTTATTTTACAATGTCCATGTTTCAATTAAAAATACGATATGGAGCTGGGCAGGCGCTGGGGAGAGTGGTAGAGCCCCAGGCCCCAGCAGAAGGTAGAAACTACAGTCCCGAGCAGAACTGGAAGTAAATGGACATTTTGAACTCTCACCCTGTTCTGCTTCTACCTCAGGTACCCTTCCTGAGGTTGTGGCTGGCTAAGCATACAAGTGGGGAGGTGGTAGAGCCCCAGGGCCCAGCAGAAGGTAGAAACTAGTCTCCAGAAGTCCAAGCGGAAGTGGAAGTAAAAGGACATTTTGAACTCTCACCCTGATCTGCTTCTGCCTCAGGTACCCTCCCTGAGGGGCATGGCTGGCCAGGCAGGAGGCCGCTCAAGTGACTGCATATTAATAAAAAAACAAGGAAATTGGACACCAGGGAAGGTAATACCTTCAATAAAAAGAAACAGTACCCCAGGAGAATCTATCCACAAACACTGCAGCAACATGAGGAAACAACGCAGATCCCCAGTTCAAAGAACAGAAGAAGAAACCAACCCTGAAGTTTTGAAAAAGAATGCAGATATGCAAAATCTCGCTGACAAGGTATTCAGAGAAGAAACGCTTAGGATGCTTCACGAACTCAAAGAAAATATGGAACAGATGTTCAATAAAATACAGGAAGACATAACTGAAGCAATGGAAAGGGCTTTATTTATTACATAAATTACTGGAGGAAATGAGAGCAGAAATTAGAACAATGCAAAAAGAAATATCATCACTAAAAAACTCAGTAGATGAAATGAAAAACACAGTAGGGGCTCTCAATAGTAGGATGACAGCAGCAGAAGAGAGAATCAATGAGACTGAGGATGAGCTGCAGAAAGGAATCAGGCAACTACATAAGATGGAAAAAGACCGGAAAATGCATCAGCAGCAGAACAGAGAACATTGGGATGAATTCAGGCGGAACAACATGAGAATCATTGGAGTCCTAGAAGGACAGGAAAGTAACCCCAAGGAAATGAAAACAGTTAAAAACAATCTTGCTGAAAGTTCCCTGAGTTAAAGGATGAAGGCATCCAGATCCAAGAAGCCCGAAGTGTACCAGCAAGAAGAAAACCCAATTGAAAGACCCCAGACACATCCTAGTAAAAGTAATGGATGCCTTAGACAGAGATATAATTCTTCACACTGCAATATCAAAGAAAGAAATTGTATACAAAGGAGCATTCATTCTACTATCAGCAGACTTCTCAGAGGAGACCCTCCAAGCCCGAAGGTAGTGGTGGGGTTATAGAAAAAGAGCTCAATGAAATGAATGCCTCAGAATAATTCTTTACCCGGCTAAACTCTCACTCAGATTTGAAGGACAGATACACAGCTTCTTCGATAAACAACAGCTTAGGAACTTTGTAAACTCAAAACCAACCTTAAAAAAAAGACTGGAAGAGCTACTCTAAGATGAGACAAATTCTAACAAGAACAACAAACCTATACAGAAAGATGGCACAAAATCCCATGACAATTATCTCTCTCAATGTCAATGATCTAAATGCACCAATTAAGAGACACAGAGTGGCAAAATGAATCCAAAAAATTGAATCGGACATTCTGCTGCCTTCAGGAAACAACATGAACAATCAGGACAAAGACAGGCTCAAAGTAAAAGGTTGGAAAACAATCCTTCACTCAAACAATCACTCCAAAAAGGCTAGTGTGGATATACTAGTATCAGATAATATAGACTTCAGACTGAAAAAGGTTAGAAGGGACAATGAAGGCCATTCCTTATTAATTAAGGGCTATGTATACCAGGAAGAAATTACACTACTGAACTTATATGCACCCAATGAGGGGCCGGCAAAATACTTAAAACAACTGCTAAGAGACCTCAAAGAAGACATTAACAGTAGCACAATAAAAGTTGGAGACTTCAACACTGTTCTATTAACTATGGACAGATCAACAAGACTGAATCTCACCAAGGAAATATTGGCCCTGAAGGAAGAAATGGAAGAAAGAGAGCCAGTGGATATATACAGGGCTTTTCATGCCAAAAAGATGAATACATATTTTTCTCCAGTGCACATGGAACATCTCCAAGATAGACCACATGCTGAGCCACACAGCATACCTCAATAAAATAAAAAGATAGAAATTATGTCAACTATCTTTTCAGACCATGATGCACTGAAAATGGAAGTTAACCATAACATAAACAGGGAGTCAAACCAAACACAAGGAAACTGAACAGCTCACTCCTGAACAAGCAATGTGTCATAGAAGAAATCAAACAGGAAATCCAAAGATTCCTGGAAACAAATGAAAATGAAGACACCAACTATAAGAACTTGTGGGACACGGCAAAAGCCGTGTTAAGAGGAAAGTTTATAGCTCTGCAAGCATTCATCAGGAAACAAGAAAGCACCCACATAAATAACCTGACTACACAGCTGAAGACATTAGAAAAGACCAACAAAAGGAACCCAACTCAGGCAGAAAAAAGAAAATAATAAAACTTAGAGAGGAAATCAATGAGTTGGAAACCAAAAAACAATCCAAAAGATTAATGAAACCAAGATCTGGTTCCTCGAAAAAATAAACAAGATTGACAGATCATTGGCAAGACTTGTAAGGACAGGGAAAGAGAGAACCCAAATAAACAGAATCAAAAATAAAAATGGTGACATCACATCAGAAACCACAGAAGTCCAAAAGATCATCAGAGATTACTTTGAGAGTCTGTATGCCATGAAACATGAGAATCTAGAAGAAATGGATCAATTCCTGCAGTCCTATAAGCTCCCACGCCTGAAACAAGAAGACCTGCAATACCTGAATAAGCCTATCACCATCAAGGAAATTGAAACAGTAATTAAAAATCTGCCCAAACACAAAAGCCCAGTACCAGACCGTTTCACTAGTGAACTCTAACAAACCTTTAAGGAGGACCTACTGCGAGTCTTTTTCAAGCTCTTCCAGGAAATAGAAGAAACAGAAACACTCCCAAACAGCTTCCATGAGGCACATATCACCCTGATACCCAAAGCAGGGAGAGACAACACAAAGAAAGAAAACTACAGACCAATATCCCTGATGAACACAAATGCTAAGATCTTCAACAAAATACTAGCAAACAGAATCCAAAGACTCATCAAGAAGATTGTACATCATGACCAAGTAGGATTCATCCCAGGAATTCAAGGATGGTTCAACATTCGTAAGTCAATCAACATAATACATCATATCAATAAGAAAAAATAAAAAACATATGATCCTATCAATAGATGCAGAGAAAGCATTTGACAAGATCCAGCAACTGTTCATGATAAAAACCCTCCAGAAAATTGGAATTGAAGGAACTTTCCTCAAGATAGTTACAGCCATCTACCAAAAGCCCACAGCAAACATCATTCTCAATGGGGAACTATTGAAAGCCTTCCCCCTGAGATCAGGGACAAGACAAGGTTGCCCACTCTCACCTCTTTTATGCAATATAGTACTGGAAGTACTTGACATAGCAATCAGAGAAGAAAAAGGACATCAAGGGCATCCAGAGTAGGCAAGGAAGAAGTCAAGTTATCCTTTTTCACAGATAACATGATATTATAACTAGAGAGTCCTAAACTCTCTACCAAAAAACTCCTAGAAACAATAGACACATATAGTAGAGTGGCAGGATACAAAATCAACACCCAAAAGTCGGTGGCTTTCCTATATACAAATAACGAAAGAGAAGAAAGGAATATTAAGGAAACAATTCCATTCACAATTGTGCCACAGAAAATCAAATATCTAGGAATCAACTAAACCAAGTGTGCAAAGGACCTGCACAAAAAAAAAAAAAAAAACTACAAGACACTGCTCCAAGAGATAAAGAGGACATGAGGAAATGGAAACACATTCCCGGCTCATGGATGGGGAGAATCAACATTGTCAAAATGGTAATACTCCCTAGAGCTTTGTACAGATTCAATGCAATCCCCATAACGATGCCCATGACATTCTTCAAAGAAATTGACCAAACACTCCTGAAATTTGTATGGAACAATAAACCCCCCAAGGATAGCTAAAGCAATCCTCAGAAAAAAGAAGATGGGAGGCATCACCTTTCCCAACTTAAAACTGTACTACAAGGCAGTAGTAATTAAAACAGTTTGGTATTGGAAAAAAAAAGACCTGTGCACCTATGGAATGGAATTGAGTATCCTGACACCCAACCTCAAACACATGATCATTTAATCTTTGATAAAAAGTGCAAAAAGTCCAAAATGGAGTAAGGAAAGCCTCTTTAACAAGTAGTGTTGGAGAAAACTGTCAGCGACATGTAAAAAAATGAATTTGGACCTCTGTCTAATACCATGCACAAAAATCAGATCAAAATGGATTAAAGATCTCAATATCAGGCTTGAATCCATAAAGTACATTGAAGAAAATATAGGAAAACCCTCCACAACATTGCAGCTAAAGGCATATTCCAAGGTAAAACATCACTACAAAGTATCTAGAAGAAAAGATAAACATATGACACTACATGAAACTAAAAAGCTTCTGCACCTCAAAAGAAAAGCCGACTAATTACAAAGGCAGTCCACAGAATGGGAAAGAATATTCACCCAATAACCCATCTGATAAGGGGTTAATATCCAGGATATATCAGGCACTGGTAGAACTTTACAAGAAGAAAACAAAGAACCCCATAGAAATATGGGGAGAAGAAATGAACAGAAACTTCAACAAGGAAGAAATTCTAATGGCCAAAAAACATATGAAAAATGCTCATCATCACTAATCATCAGAGAGATGCAAATCAAAACAACAATGAGATATCATTTTACACCACAGAGACTGGCACATATTCAAAAGAGCAAGAACAACAAGTGCTGGCGTGGATGTGGGGAAAAGGGGACACTCATCCATTGTTGGTGGGAATGCCGGCTGATACAGCCTTTCTGGAAAACAATATGGACATTCCTCCAAAGACTAGAAGTTGAACTCCCAGTCGACCCAGCCATACCACTCTTTGGAATCTACTCTGGGAAGCCAAAAATATGCAGCAGCAACACCATCCCTACTTTTATGTTCATAACAGCATTATTCACAATAGCCAGAATCTGGAAGCAACCAGAGTGCCCGAAAATCGATGACTGGATAAAGAAGCCTTGGTACATCTACACAATGGAATACTATGCAGCTGTTAGGAAAAATGAAGTTATGAAATTTGCCTATAAATGGATGGACATGGAGAAGATCATGTTGAGTGAAATTAGCCAGAAGGAGAGAGACAGATATAGAATTACTGCATTTATTTTCATTACATAAATATATATGTACATATTATGATATCAATATCCAAGGTCAAGTGAAACATATATCAGGAGGTCTTGTCAAATTTGGAAATCATCACAAACGTGTGGGAGTCAGAGGCTATGTAAGACAGAAAGTGGAAAAGTGTGCTAACAATTTTCAAAAGTACTAATACCAACCTACAACTTGAGTATTAAATACAGACAAAAAAGATACACATGACAACCCTTTAATGTATGTTCTGTAATCCGCAATCTGCAAGGGAAGGAAAAGAGAAAGAGATAGAGAGAAAGGGAAATAAAGAACCTGCCATGGAGGTGGGCTCGGGGAAGGGGGAGGCAACCTGGGACATTGGTGGTGGGAGATGGGCACTGGTGGAGGGATGGGTGCTGGAACACTGTATGACCAAGACCCAAATATGAACATCTTTGTAATTGTATATTTCACGGTGGTATAATAAAATACTTATAAAAATATGATACAGTCAAAAGTTCCAAACATTTTTTTCCAATATTAAAAGGAATTTTTTTTCTCACCCTAATATTTTTACTGGAATTTTGTTGATTATGCTGTTTCTGATATTTTTATAGATATTTTTTATAAATGCATGCAAATACACATGGGGATGCTTTTTTCTATGAAAGAAGTAATCTTGTCACAGCTGGGGAGCTTGATGGTAGAGTATATATCGGGGAAATGTTTGCAAAGACCATAATAGCAAGCAACTTGAGCATTTATTTAAGAACGTCAAAGTACAAAGCACCTTCCAAATGATAGGTATCTGGGTTTCAGCAGAAAATCCTTGATGTTTTGTTTTTTATTTTAATATTCTATCTAAGTCCAGACCTTGGTAACCAATCCTTATTATTGTTCCTTATATTAATTTCTATTGGATATAGTGGATACTTTTCTTTGACCCAATGAGTTATTAAACTGGCATTTTTAGAGCCTGCAAAGAGGCATCTACAAAATCACATGCAGAGACAGATTTTGCCTTTGATTGGCACGTGGTTTTCAGACTTTCCCTTCTTCCCTCTTCAGTTTTCTTTTACAAGGAGTCTTCCTGTGAAGACTTGACCATGCCTTCTCTCCCACCAAGGCCCTAGTATCTGTGGAAAGCTCTTTCCTCTTTTCACCCTTACCAGCCTAGGGTTGTTGGCTGTGAAAAGAGAAAAGAGCCCGTTCCTCCCAGGCAGTCTAACATCCCTTCCCTTTCTTCTCCCTTTCTCACACTCTTGACTCATGGTCTCTCTGTCCTGCCTACTCAGGTCTATGTGTCCTGCTTAACAAACTACACACATTATTCCAAAACCTGCAATTTCATATTTTTAAAATCTTAAATTATGGCTAAGAAACTCAAGAAAACAGCTTCTGATTTCTGGGGTCAACATCTAAGAAGCTTGGGAATCTTTAGTTATTTCTAACAATAAGTAAAAACTTGAACAAACTGAAAAATAGACTCATATGAGGAAGAGAAGAGAGACCACATGGAAAACTGCTGAGCCTGGCCACCTCTTGTCTCTTTTTGAAAAACAAGCTAGTACTAAACTAGAACTGAGTATTGAAAGTAGATAAAGAGATATGCATGATAAATCCTCAATGTATATTTTTCAAATTACAATATGCAAAAGAAGAGAAAGAGAGAGACAGAGAGACAGAGAGAGACAGAGAGAGGCAGAGAGAAAGAGGGAGAGAGAGAAGAGAGAGAAGTGGCTGCCATAGTGGCAGGTGGGGAGAAAAAGAGGAGACATTCGTGGTGGGACAGAGGCCCTGGTGGAGGCCCTTGTGTGACTGGAATGCGAACTTGAATGGCTTTCTAATTTCCTAACTCCTGGTGATATAATAAAAAATTTAAATAAATGAAAGAAAGCTAGTACAAAGGAGAAAACAAAAAACAGTGGAGACTGTTAATATTTTCCAAAATATACCACAAGAAAGATTATTGATTTTAATATACTGCATCTTAAAATGTGTTCTTATGCCCTTAAAGACTGTTTTCAAAATTAGTAATTAAAAACATGTAGAGAGTGGTGAAACTGGAATTGCAGTTGATAAATTGTGGGAAACTCAGTAATCTATTAATTACAAATATAACCCTGTATAAATGGGACTAATGTCTTGGGTGACTTTTTTTGTTGCTTTTCACATTTTGTATTTTTGGGACACATTGATAGTGTAATACTACTCCTGGCTCTGCTCTAAGGTTTCAGAGCAGAGCTGAAACCTTACTGGCTGGGCTGGGGGTGGGGTGTCAGGGATCAAACTCAGGTCTGTCATGTGCAAGACAAGCATCCTTCCTGTACTATTTCTCCAGCCCAATCTTTGGCAATATTGTTGAATTTAACTGATAATTTTCACTATGGAGATCAGAAAAAAAAATTGTCCTCCGGCTTATGACAGGAGGAGGGAAACATGTAAACTCTTTGAAATATTCCAGACTATTGTGTATATAACAAAGCCTGCCTTTACAAGGAACTCTGGATCAGACTTGACCTGCTAGAGTACACTCAGAGCTTGGCACACCTGAGAAAGAAATACAATTCTAACCCCTTCTAGACTTATTATTTAGACTTGTTATTTAGACTTATTAGATATCTAGTATATAGACTTATTATCTTCTAAGATGAAAAGCAGGAAACAGAGAACTACTTGTGAAGTCCGCTGTCCAAAGGTTTAGACTTACTGAAAATTTTAGATTTAATCAGAGGACTATAGAACATTTCCTCTTCCAAACGTTGCTGCCATATTACTTAAATAACCATTTACACAATTTTCTTTTATTTGTTACCTAATAATTGACTATCAACAAATATATATATATATATTATATATATATATATGTAAGATGTACTAAAAGGATCTAAAGATATAATGATAATGAGATTCACCTCACGATAGTGAAAATAGCCTGGATCAAAAATGCCATAAAAAGAGCTGGCAGGAATATAAATATAAAGATGCCTCGTGCATTGATGACAGTGAAAATATGAATTGCTTTAGACTATAAGAAAAATTAAGTAGAAAGTTCTACTAAAATAGTTAATGACTAAAACTACCATATGTTCTGAATATTTCAGTCCTATGCATATACCAAAAACTGACTTTGGCTCAATCTCTGATATCATATTCAGTACTGCACACCATGAAGAGTGATCCCTGAGTATTACTGGGTGTGCCCCACCCCATAAACAACAACAACAGCAGTATTTACAAAAAACATTAATTTTAAAAGACATATGTACTCTTATATTTATTGCAGAACTATTTAGAAACTAAAATCTAGGGGCCGGAGCTATAGCACAGGGGGTAGGGCATTTGTCTGCATGCAGCTGACCCGGGTTTGATCCTCAACATCCCATATAGTCCCTGGAGCACAGCAAGGAGTGATTTCTGAGTACAGAGCCAGGAGTAAGCCCTGAGCATTGCTGGGTGTGAACCAAAAAAGAAAAAAAAAACTTGAAGGTAAGGTCTAGAAACAATCCAAGTGCCCAACAACCCAGGAGGAGACAAAGAAGTGCTATAAATACACAATGCTGTGCTTCACAGCTATAGGGAAATGTCTGGTCTTGTGCTGCAACATGGTGATAACTAGAGAGAGTCATGCTAAACAAAGTAAGTTAGAAGTGTCAGGGAGCTGCTGGAGTCCCCAGCAATATCAGGGAATGAACTCCCTTTTACCTTAAGGACCAGCTACAGATGGACAAATTATGAGTTCAGTGCAGTTCCAAAAGGTTTTTACTGATCAACAATAATTAAACATGCTCTGCTATTAAAATGCAAGATAATGGTATTTCCCAGACTTCTAGCTCCTGGCCAGACCTCTGACAATGTGCACAGAATGAGGTCTCCCATTAAAATGGATGCTTCTTCCCCAAGACAATCTCTTTATATACCCAAAGGCCAAAATCCTTTCTTCAAAGGTGGGTTGTGTCAACAAAGATGAATGAACAAGCTTTTAGATGTAGATGTTAGGTGGTGCCATGACACTGGTTCAGGTCAAAATAAATGATAATTCCAGGGTCTGTGCCTTCCTCCTAGATTATCTCTTATGTCAACCACTGGAGAGAGGGGAAAGAGGGCTGGTATAATAAAACACATCTAATGGATGCATATTCATAGGAAAAATCACGTCACAATTTCAGATCATGTACTTTTTGCTATCTAGATGATGCCTACAAGTTCCTTCTTGATTCTACTCTGCACCAAGGTTAATTTGAGTGTTCTGCCCTCTGTTTACTAAAAGGGTCATGTTCTCTTGCCTAAGAGGAAACTAGCATAATCCTTTCTGTGATCTTAGCAGTTTTGATAAACAGTAGTCTCAATGTAGCCAGGGTGGTCTCCTCCTGGTAAATTCTAATTGTCCCATGCTGGGACCTGTGGGTGTTAAGAGGAATTATGCCCAAATTAGGTAGCATTGAAATTATAGTAGAAATAATATTCCAAGAGTTATTAATTTAGAGCCAAAATGACTCCTGTAACTGCCTTACCCTTTATCAGTGTTTACACAAAAGAGAGCTCTCTTTAGCATGAACTCTGGCTTAAAAACATATAAATAGGTTAAACTTTAACTAACTTAAATTGCAAAGATTCAAAGCTAGCTGGAGAGTGTCATCCAACAAAGAAGAAAGACAAATGTTAGATGTTCTCACTCCTATCTGATGTGGTATATGAAATATAAAGGAAGAGACTAGTCAAAATCCTTTATACATCTATCCCCTAGAAACTCATCACATAAAAAAAGTTACCAAAGTTGCTAATGGATTAAGGGTAAAAGCTGAAATACTGTATACTATGTAATACATACTGTATACTATGATAGGGAATATATGATAGTGGACATGGTGTGGTATGTCCATAAAACAACTAATTATTGACACTCTGGCAACTTATTGTTTAATTAATAAAAATAAATCTGGGAGATGAATATCTGATTCATTTTATCAGAACTAATAGAGACCACAAAAAATCACAATGATATGGGGCAGTCCAGTCTATGTTCATGGTGTGTTTCAGTCATGTTTAAAGCTGTAGAACCTGCTTTTATTTATTTATTTTTTACAACAAAGTCCTTTTAATCAAGTCAACGTTTCCAGTCATGAAGCTAAAAAGAATCAGGTAGGGACAGGGTGTATTTATGGCTATCCCTCACCCCTTCCTTCTGTCTACAGAAAAACTCCCCCCAACTATTTCACAGCCAGGAAGCTGGGTGCAAGGGGCACCCCCTATCCTGATGGTCTTAAGTCTTTGAGTTAGAGTTGTATTGCAGTTGTGAATTCTCCAGCCAACTCCACCAGGCCTCTTTCATTCACCTCCTTCATGTTGGGGAGTTTGGCTTCAGATCCTCACAACTATTAGCTAATAACTTGAAACTGCAGAGAACTTTTCATGGAGCTAAAGAGTAGTAGGCTGGAGTAGGTGGTAGGCAATTCACACTTTGAGCAACTGAAGCATGATGAGGTACACTGACAGGAGCACTGTTTAAAGAGCACTGTTTAAATAACACTGTTTAAATTCACAATATTTATGAAAAGCTCACATAGGACCTTGTACAGTTTTAGGCACTGTTTTGTACTAGAGATCTACATGCTAATTTCAGTTTCGTCATTGCTGGTTGGGTGACTTGGGGTAGGTTTGTAAACTCACTGATCTGTTTAAATCTAAAATAGAAACTTGTAAGCCCTTGTGTAACAGAATTGCTATGTGTACTGAAAATGTGATGCATTTAAAGGCTTTAGCAGAGCACCCAGAACAAAGATAAATCTTGCTTATATTTTAATTGCTTTCCATCCATTGGGCTCAGAAATTATTTTTTGTATCCTAGTCTATAATTCAGGAAATCTATCTAAATTGCTTCACTTTGGTCAAAGAATATGTTAATGCATTTTTACTTCACACCCACTTTAAAGTAATTGTGTTTAACTTCAATTTATTGCTTCTCCTAGTTCCTTAAATATTTTTTACTGACATAGGAATCACAAAGCTTGATACCACGGTGATGAAACTTTTATTTCAAAATGGAAAAAAAGGCTATGTAATTTTTTAAAGAAGCTTTAAAAATAAAGCCTTATTTTCTGAAAATGTGTCTTATATTAGACACTACAGAATCATTTATAATCTAAGTTTTATTAGAAATGCAGTGGTTTCACCTACTTTTATATAATTAGCTTATCCTCCAACCCTCTTTCATATTACACAGTAAATGCATATGTTTATTGACTGATATGTCAATAAAAGCACACTCATATCTAATATAATCAGGACTCAGAAAGGCAGATAATCTCTAATTTCAGACTTCAATGTCCTAGACTGGATGTGTGGTAAAAATAGTGTAATTGTCCATTCATTTGGAATACTTTGGGAGGTACTATGTAGAGTAAAAATATTGTCTCATCTTATTCTTAAGGTTACTTTATGAATGCAAGATTGCATTCTAGAAATAGTTCTTTTAAAAATAGATATAATATTAATATAAACAAGAACATGTTTCCAAAACTTATTGTTGAAAAAAATAAAGCCAAACCAAACCCTGACATCTTTGATTTTAATATTCTTTGAGAAAGCAAGTCTTTTTAGGATCACAGGGTGCTTCTAGTCTGAATCAAAGACGGCAACAGAAATGATGTAAATGTTAAAAGCAAGAGATCTTGAAAATGAATTCATTGCCTGGTTAACATTATGTCCTCCCTGCCTTGGTTTTAACATGCATGATGGAATGGGCATTATGACCTAACCATAAATGTATATTTTGTAAAGAATTTTGTTATCCAATCGACTGAACAAAATCCAGTTTTTCTCTTGGTCTCATGCATGACCTAAAATTAGGGCAGCTAAGTAGGTCAAGGGTGCTTATAGGGTTTGTTTTTAATATATCTGAAAAGTAATTCCAAGGAGATATGCTGGGAACCAGACAGGTAAACAGTTCTGAATCAGGGTACCATGAATATTAAAAAAACAAGACAGACAATAGAAAAAAAAAAGACTGAAGACTGGAAAATACTGAAGCCCAGATTAAATCAACAATCATTGGAAGAACAAGGAAAATATTTATAGATATTTGCCTATCTATACTAGTTTCACCAGAAGTTTTTATATCACAGAGGACTAGTAACTGTAGGTGTGGCAGTCCCTAAAGTGGATTTCTCTCAAAGGATTCTTCACTGGAAAAGGTAGCAGAAATGAATTGTCACAGAACCTTCATCAGGTGCTTTTCTTATTGTGGTGGCTTACCAGGAGATAAAATTTCCAGAAATGTATCCAGACCCTCTTCGTAGTCTATCTAACCTTCTTAACTAAACTATTTTCATAAGTGTATTCATAACCCACCGAGATGTGGATGGCTGAGCTAGAATTCACTGTGTCAGTTTTATGTAATCTCAAACAGAACTCAAGCAAAGTTGAATGCCAAAATGGATTTTGCTCACTTAATTTTATATATTTGAAAGGCTGCAACTGGGATTCTAAAGGCAGACCTCAAGTTCTATTATTTCAGAAAACTTTGCAGTTCAAGAGTGAAATGGGCCATATATATACAAGCATATTTGTGTTCAGAGATAGTGCTAAATATATCTTTGCTAAATAAGTAAATTACTAACCAATGCCTCCTTGGTTCAGTGGATTGCTGTATAGCATGCTAGGTTTAGAACATAATTCTTTATTATTGGTATGCCCTGCAGAAATTTAATAAAGACCAAGATTATAAAGTTGGTGGGCCCCACAGGGGAGAGAGAGAGGAGAAAGAGAAGCTATCTCCCTACCTAGGGAGAAAGAGAAGCTATCTCCCTACCTTCCTCCGCCCTACACTCCCTGGATCCACTTGGGAGCAAGGACTGGTATAGTCTGCTAATGAGCCCCTGCACAGCATAGATCTTAAGGCCTGTCAGTCCCACGAGGTGACTTTCAAGCCACACTTGGCCTCCATTTGGTCTTCTTGGCTAGGGAACTTTATCCATACCACCCAATTTCCCAGGAGCCACTACCCAGGCTGAAATGAGATCGCGGCTCTTTGCAGGAAATGGAAAGCCAGTCTAGGTGTTACCCAGACCTTATGGGTTCTTGTCTAACTAGCAGAAAAAGTCTTTCGGGAGAAGATGAGCAGTGAAAGCAAACATATTTTATTTGGACTTTCTGTAGGAAGGGGAAGGAGGGAGAACAGAGAGAATGCAACACACTTGAGAGAACTTGAGCTTCTCCAAAGGCAGAAAGAGATGCAGTACACACATCCCAGCATTAGATATGAAAGCATAAAAGTACACATCTCAAGGAGGAGGGTGAGGCGGGTGCAGGTGATGTGTGCTTAGGCACCAAATGTGCTTGGCCATGTGGGCTCAAGCAGAACATGGGCTTGGGTAGTGCTTCCTTTGTTCAAGGTGGCTTAGGATTTCATTGGGGGAAACATATGGGATGCCAGAAATCGAACCTGGGTGGGCCATGTGCAAGGTAAACAAATGCCTTACCCTCTGTACTATTGCTCTGCCTAACCCCTCCCCCACTTAGGATCTATTATTGATGAAGATATTATCAGATCTTGATTTTTTGTATTCACACTGTGGGTCTGCACCCACTTAGGCTTAGTAGTTTTATTCCCAGAGAGTTTATTGCCATGGGGGACCTTCCCAGTGTACCTGCCTACATCAATTATAGGATACAAAGTAGCCACTGATACTGTTTGTCAGTGTATGGTGACTTGGGTACATGGGGTTGATTGTGATGCAGTCTATGACTGATGGTTGATAGATGGTTGATGGACTACAGGCTGATGGCACTATAGACAGTGTTTTTCAGGATCAACAGTGATTCTATAGGGGCAATATATATATATATATATATATATATATGTGTGTGTGTGTGTGTGTGTGTGTGTATGTGTGTGTGTGTAGGTATCACTTGTATCAATTGTTTTCCTGTTGTCCATTGATTTGCTTGAGCAGGCATCAGTAACGTCTTCATACGTCCTATCACATACTAGTCTAGTCAAAGGGCATCTGTTCCTCCAGGAACACAAAGAGCCTCAACCCATTCCTTCAGGTCATGGGAATGAGGACTCATTGTGCGGGTGGTATACTCTCAAAGAGTAGGCTCTCATCTTGTGCATTTACTGATGAACCGGAGTGGGGAGAGATCAGCTTTTCTCTTGGGTGGAGCTCTGACAAGCTGTAGAGTCCAGATGTTGAAAAAGGCAGCCCTCATGGGGTGGGGGTTCCTCTGACTTCTTGCGAGACTCTGCTGGGATGACGGGCCAGGACTAGAACCCACTTTCCCTCCCAGGTGCCTCATTATCAGCTTAGCACAGGGAGAGCTGGTAGCAGCTCTGCCCTATGTATCTGAGTCTAATATATTGCATTCTGTACACACACACACACACACACACACACACATATATATATATATATATATATATGTACAAACAAACATACGGAATGCAATACCCGCAAGAAGAGGGCAGGTGGTAAGTGGTAGACAAAACAAAAGATTAGATCTATGATTATATGGGGAAGATTGGTATCACGATCACGATTTTCCCGTTGATCATCTATTTGCTAGAGTGGGCACCAGTAATATCTCCATATGTTGTGTCTCATGACAGTAGAGCCAGGGGCATCGGCTTGCTACAGGAACATAAAGAGCCTCAAACCATTATATTAGGTCATGGGAATGACCTAATGTAATTGTTACTGAAATTTGGCATATCAAATACAACACGAGAAGCTTGCCAGGCTTGCCGAATGGGGAGACAAAATCTTTTAAACACCTCCAAATAAAGCATTTATTGATAAACTGTGCGGCCGCAGCGCCGCGGGAGCCGGGCTGTGATGGGCTGGTCTGCTGGGTGGAGTTCTGAATGAGAGGAAGTCCAAATGTGGAAAATGGCGGTGCCCGTGGAGTGAAGGTGGCGGTCTGGCTTGTTGTGAGGCTCTGCCGAGGTGGTGGCCAGGGCTAGAACCCGCCATGCCTCCCGACTGCCTCATAGGCGGCTGTGCACAGGGAGAGCAAGGAACAGCTCTGCCCCATGTCTGAGAGACTCTGGTATAAGCATAAACAAAATTACTTATCTATCCATCACTATTGCCAATCAGTTATTTTCTAGATTCCATTATTACCAGTCATTTTCTAGATTCCACCTTATCAACCCAACCAAAGCTGGTGTTCGCCAATAGTCAATCTTTCTGGGAAATGCCAGACTCCCTTGCTTCACTCTGTCACCTCCCTATCCAGGTACTGAAAGTGTTCTTGTAATTCAAGCAGTCCAGCTGCTCTTGGATGTTTAACAATAGGAATTCCAACAGGCACTTGATCCATTTTATCCATTATGCAGCAAACCTACAAAAATTCTAAAGAAAGTAAACTCTCTAAGATGATTAATCTTATCTATGACATACCAACTTTAAAAAGTCACTGACTAGGGTTTGTTTGTGATTTGTTGTTATTGTTCTTTCAAGTCACATTGATATGCTCAATGTTACTCATTAACTCTGTGCTCAGAGGGATCATCCCTGAAGGGCAGGGATCACCATTGGAGATGCTTAGAGAACCATATTGGGGATCAAAGCTGTGTCAACCAAATGCAAAACAAGTGCCTTAAGTCCTGTACTATGTTTCTGGCTCCAGAGTGTCACACATTAGCAGTTCATAAGCATTGTCTACAAATAGGAATATACATTTGATCCAATCCCAATTATGTTTACAGATATTAAAAACATATTTTTATGGATCTTGAAAATCAGCAAAGAAATGATATTGATAATGTTCTTACCTTGGTGAGATGGAGAAAAGAATAAGGACAAGTGATGTTTGTATATCTGATCCCATAATGCTATAGAAAAAAAGGCAATTCTTGTTTATAGAGTAGGTAGGCTTGGTCAGTTCACTGTTACTGTCTATCACTGTCCTCCCGTTGATCATAGATTTGCTCGAGCGGGCACCAGTACCATCTCCATGTGTCCTGTGGTGAGCTAGGGCATCTGCTCGCTCCAGGAACACGAAGAGCCTCAGACCATTCCTTCAGGTCATGGGAATGAGGTCTATACTGTTACTGGTTTTTGGCACATCAAATACGACAAGGGTAGCTTGCCAGGCTCTGCTGAGAGTGAGCCTATATAGTGTTTTTATACTATTGGGCTGAACCCCACCCCCTCCCCAAATCAAAGTAGTCAATGATTGGAAACTCAGTTAATTCAAATTTCCAGTTCTTCTATACTCAAATCTCGAGTAGTCATTAAGTGCAGGAAGTGGTGAACAGTTTTTTGGGGGTGACATAGAGGATTGGGGATCCATCTGGCATCAGCCCTTTGTGGTACACGCCCTGCCTGCTGTACTGTCTCTCTGGCCTAGGGAGGCTTGGTCAGTTATTTCATAATATAAGAAACATATAGGCTTAAACACACTAATAATTTTACACAAGCTCCAACTGATTAATATAAATGGTGACATTTATTTGGGGAGGAAATTCTGAATCACATATGGGAGTATATTAAGTATGAATTATAATTGACTAATCAATGAGAAAATGGAAACTAAGGTTCTGTATTTGCTGTCCTTATGACTAAACATTCAATGGATCAATATATACTTTAAAACAACAGCAACAAACAAACAAACAGAAAGCCCAACCAGGGACAGAACCTTCAGGAAATGTGATAGGAAAGGTGTAGAAATTCCAACATATTGAGGATGTTCTGCCAGCTTTGACCTGTGCACACCTCCCTCAAGCAAACAATCAGGTTGCAGATGCCACTAGCCTGCAGCCATGAATTGTCTGTGATGAACTTCAAGCAGCAGAGCAGTGATCACTTACATTTTCACTTTTACCTATTGCATTCAATTGCACAACCTGAGGACAAGGATTCAGCTTTTTATCTGGATGTGAATTGGGTTTTGCTACTTGAAATGTCTTCATTATTCTCAAATAACCTTTCCCTTGAATATAGAAACTGTCACCTTCAGCAAAACATAGCAGTCTAAAGAGATCAATATTCAGTCTCCTTTCCAGATGTTGTAAAGAAATGAGTGAGTTCCCATAATGCTCTGGACTAATTTCACTGTGAGATGTAAGAGGAATAAATTTGTTCTCACCTTAGCCAGCAATATGTTAAAACTTTGAAGCATAAGGCCAGGCATCTCTTGCAGTGTTTTCTTTTTTATTTTACTTTTTTGGTCTTATTAATGCTCATATATACGATATTTTTATTCAAGACAATGATTGATTCTTATTCAAGCAAAGGGCACATTTTCTCTACAGAACTTTGAAGCTAGTAACATCTGATGGTGAACTTCATTCAACTGAAAGGATATTTACATATTATAAAAATTTTTATAACTCTATAAAGTATGTGGCAATTATAACTTTGTGAGGAATCTATCTTTATATTTGAACTAATTCACAAAAAAACTGGGTCTGCTTTGTAGTCAAAGTAGTATATCTGTCCTGTGGTATGATTACTATATGGCAGAGTGATAGTGTTAATGCCAGAATTCATCTATTTGTTAAGTCTACACCTGAAGAGATGGCATTACTCACAGTCTTTTATGTAGCAGACTTAATTTTAATTAAAGGGTAACTAAGAAGAATTAAGAAGAATCCACAACTATACTTCATCTATTTCAAGGCAAAGGAGCTGTAGAAAGCAAATTAATTATCACTCCAGACCAAATGTTGCCAGCTGATGAGATAGTGACATTGCTGGAAACTCATCCTGTTCCCTCAGGTACCAAAGAAAAGGCTTATGACCCAACCCAAACCTGACAACACCCAGACTACATTCCATACTTCTTTACCAAGCATACCACTTTCACTGGTCTCTCTTCCTGCCCAAAATATATTAAAATCCTTGAGAGCAATAGTACAGCAGGTAGGGTGCTTCCCTTGCATGCATCCAACCCTGCATCCCATATGGTCCCCCTGAGTACGTCCAGCAGTAATTCCTGAGTGCAGAGTCAGGAGTAAGCCCTGGGCATAGCTGGCTGTGAACCTTCCACTTCACCAAAAAAAATCCTGCTTAGCTTCTCAGAGGGTTGGCTCTACCCCAGCCTCACTAGAGCCTGGCAGGGTCTTCCCAGGGACATAACCTAATAAACTTCTCCTAATTTTTCACTTTATTCCTTTCTGCCCCTCTGTCTGTGCTGGGTGAAGTCTGTGATCTTTCAATAAATAGTAACCTGTCCTTCATGTTTATGCAGAGAATAGGAAGGGGGGAGAACTATGCTTTTTCTTTTATGCATCTGATATAGGCAGGCAGATTGGGGGAGGGGTCACC
Organism: Cryptotis parvus; assembly: GCA_021461705.1. NCBI lineage: Eukaryota > Metazoa > Chordata > Mammalia > Eulipotyphla > Soricidae > Cryptotis > Cryptotis parvus. Next base: position 121,291 of record JAJIBD010003070.1, read on the forward strand.
ATGGCAATTAACTTTAGCCCCAAGACACCAGTCCCACCTTTTTGTGGAATCAGGAACCAAGATCTGATAAGACCTTCATCACTAACAATAGACCTTGAGAAAGCTGAATCAACCTTCTCTGACCAGCCCTTAATCCGAATCAGGACAGAAAAGATCCTGCAGCAGCAGAGGTCAAGAAAAGGAGATTTTCAAAGAAAACCACTCCCAAAATCTAGCCGCCCTTGGCAACAGCCAATTGACTTTAACCTAGGTTGAAGCCCATGTGGGAGTAGCTTGGAAAGAAACCTATAAAAGCCGTCCTGACCAAAGGAACGGTGCGTATTTCCTGCCTGAGCCCATGGGCTGCTTGAGCTGACGTGGCCGAGCACATGTGTCACCCTCATCGCCCCTTTTGAGACGTATACTCTACTCTCTTTCTCCTCCTTCGCCATCCTAAATCCTCTGCAATAAAGTCTGTTTGCTTCACAGCTCTTCTACTCCTGAAAATTCTTTTTTTTTTTTTTTTTTGCAAGGAAGGCAAGAACTCTGAGCAAACCCTACCCAGGGAAAGGCCTAGGACACACTTTCCTTTCCTGCACAGAGCAGTTCCTCACTCCAGACTGAGTCAGTGGATCCCTGAGAAATCTCGGCTGGTGAGGATCAACTCCCTTGCCTAGAGATCAAGCGGACATCAGGTGTTGTTGCAGGTGGACCCCACGGGTGACTTATGTGAGGCCTGAAGGGGGAGAGAGATGGTCGCTTTCTCCCAGCCACCTCTGCCACCCGGGATCCGCTGGGCAGGCTAAGGATTGATAAAGTCTGCGATGAGCCTGCTGCGGCGTGGGCCTGAGCCCCCACCAGCCCCAAGAGGTGGCCGTCAAGCCACACCTGATGTCCGCTTGATCTCTAGGCATGGGGAGTTAATCCCCACCACCCGAGGTTTCTCAGGGAGCCACAGACTCAGGCTGGAGCAAGGAATTGCTCTTTGCAGGAAAGGAAAGTCAGTCCTAGGCCTTACCCAGGTCTGCCTCAGGGTTCTTGTCTTTCTCACAGAAAAAGAATTTTCAGGAGTTGACGAGCAGTGAAGTACAATAGATTTTATTAAGGAGGTTTTTGAGAGAGGGAAGGGGAGAGAAAGTAAGAGAGAGAGTAAAGCGTTCAAGGGAGAATGTGGGCTACTGCAAAGAGGGAGAGCCAGTAAAAGAGAGAGTACACATCTCAAGAGGGGAGATGCGGGCAACACACGTGCTCAGGCACCACATGTGCTTAGCCACATGGGCTCAGGCAGCATGTGTGTCCATGCAGCATGTCTTGGCGCAGGCAACATGTGTGCCCAGGCAGCATGTGCGTGCTGTCCTTTGTTTAGGACGGCTTTTACAGATTTATCCCCAAATTACTCCCATATGGGGCTTTGACCTCGGTTGCTAGGGCCCCGTTGCCAAGGGAGTAGACTTTGGGAGTGGTCTTCTTTGACTGGAATGTTTCTGGAGTTTTCTGTGAGCTGGGTGCTGGGCGGGAAGGCTGCTATATCTTCCTTAGGAGGGTTAATTATTTAAAGCCTGTAAAAGGGTCAGTGGCCTATGGGCTTCACACATTCCCTTTTGGCCTTCCCTTCCCCAGGGTCTATTGTTGATAGTGGTCTTGTCAAGTTTGGTTTAGGGCTTTCAATCAGGTGTGGCTCTGGATCTCTTCTTCAGGAATTTTATTGCCATGTGGCGCGCCCGCCCCCCCCCCCCTGCTCTCTACCCCCTCCCTGTCTGCCTGCCTACAACAACAGTGTGACTTGATGGCCACCCTGTGGGGCTGGTGGTGCTCAGAGCCATTGCCTTGCAGGGTCTCATTGCAGGCTCTATCAGTCCTTAGCCTACCCAGCAGGTCCAGTGTGGAAGAGGTGATTGGAGAAAGTGAACATCTTTCTCTCCCTCCTACCTCACAAAAGACAGCAGTGGAGGTCCGCCTACATCACATCTATGGCATTAAAACATTATACAAAGAGTACCATACATATTTTCCTATTACTCAGATAGTCTTGACAAATTACAAATAATAGTCACTGACTTTTATATTTTAGAAGATAAAATCAGAATGTTTAATTGCTTTCACCTAGTAAATCACAGTTATCAGTGGCCAATATTTTACTTTGAGTAATTCATTTTGAAGTTCTCCCTGAAAAAAAAAAAGAAAAAAAAGAAAGAAAAAAAAAATCCTTTAGATCATTTTCAGTAATATCTTTCTAAAATATGTGATTTGATTAAATACTGAAGATACATACTGGAATGAGACAATTAATCTTTGTGCCTATTCTTATTCGTCAGCCTAGTGATTTCCCTGCTGTGTTGGTCACACAAAGAACAAAAAGATAGTCTGAAGGAAATAGTCAAGGATAGTTGAGAGGTTGTTGATTGGAGGTCTGCCAATCACTGACATTGAGAGACACCTTCACTTTCCTGTCTCCTCAGGTGCCTTGTAGGTATTTGTATCTCTTTGAAGGTGTTTTCCATTTGGCATAGTTTTATTTTTTCTCAAATTATGGTTTGGCTGGAAGAAAAGGCTGACTTCACTTATTGTCAGTACTCACATCTGATGCTCGTGATTAGGGTGAAGTAGAAACCGAGGGAGGTGGTCTCCCAAGGAAATAGTCCTTCTTCCTAACTAACATCAACCACCAGGGTAAATGCCTGCCGTGGGTATAACTGATTGGGTCTGCTCCAAACTCCTATATGGCACAGATATTCTGGTTCCACCAAATCAAACAAGGCAGCCACCAAAGTTTGCTTGAAGCCCATTTGTTCTGCATGGTCAGGAACTGGGCCCCTAATCACCTGATTTCTTGGAGAACTGTGGACACGGGCTGCACAGGCTGGACTGAGGAATGCTGGAGAAGGAATACAGCTTCTTCAGACTTGGAAAAGTAGAGAATACCTTTAAGGATAAGTTTAGTTACAACTTCTTCAAATTGTCTTGGTCTATCTCTCTGCATGCATAAAAGTTAATCTGGACACTTATAAAGGGGAAAACTTGGAATCTTTGATAGGTCATTTATATTCTTTTTACCACCTGTAGCTTCTTCATTTCTGAGGAGGTTCACTCTTCTCTGACTGTTGCTTTGGTTTCTGATCTCCAAAGAGTACTGGATTTGGGTTGTAGTCTTCAAAGCTTTGTAATACTTTGGGGCTGGGTAATTTCTTCATAAATTTTACTATTTCTCACTTCCAGTCTATCTGCACAAAACAAAACATAATGCTTCCCAAGCAAGTTGTTGCCAAAGTTATTCTTTATTCTGGCTCAGACCATGTCAAAGTTGAACCTTGTCATTTGGCTTGCCTGTGCCCGCTACATACTTAGCAGCCTTCCATCACTCCATCTGCAATGTTAAAGTTGTCTGTTCTCATTGTTCTCGCAAAGCTACAGAATTGTGCACTGAGGAGACATTGTTCTCTATCTCTCTGAAGTAGAATAGTTTTATTGAAATATATTAAGGAAGCGTGAGGGGAAATAGTTTTATTGAAATATATTTATTAAGGAAGTGTGAGGGGAAAGAGGTGACAAGAGACAGGGAGAAAAAGAGAAACAGGGGGAGGGAGAGGTGTTCACCAGAGAATAGAGGCATCTTTAGAGAGGGTAAAACTAGAGAATGGCTTTGGAAAGGTTATACACAATTTCTCTAAGTACTGTTGGCCTGGAACTCTTCATACATAAAAATGAATCTGGGTGTTGTCACAGGAAAGTTTTTTTTTTTTAAAATAAATTATTATACCACAGTGAAACATACAGTTACAAAGTTCTTCATAATTGGTTCCAGGGCCTAGAATGGAATGAATATGGTGAGAGACTGTCTGAGTTCATCATGTCGATCAAGACCATTCATGGTAACTCACAGTTCCAGAAAGCTGAATATAAACATTGGCCATGGGAATATACTGGTGGACAGTTCCACAATGAAATTCACCACTCATATTCAATCTATGGTTTGGGGACAACCGCTGTTGTCCCAAAATTCCAAACAGAAGCGGACCACCATTTCCTTCATGAAAAAAAAATTTTAACTTCATGGAATGGGGAGAAAAGGCTGAAAGTTTAAGAAGAGAACTCTCAGAATGACCACCAACTGGGAACTCTTTGGCACCATTGCGGCAAGATGGAAGATGCCATCATTACGATTTCAATGAAGAATACAACCTACAACCAATTGATTCAGCACCTCCATGACTGTGAGAGGAACGCTAGAGAGAGAGAGAGAGAGAGAGAGAGAGACACAAAAGGATGCCTGTCTTCAAAAACTCTAGAGCTCATTCGCCAGCGTGGCAAGGCACGAGCCTCAGACAACCATATGCTAACATCCAAGCTTGCAAAAGTAGTGTAGAGAAGCGATAAAGGAAGACCTCAAAGAGAGAAGAGCAGAAATACTGGCAGATGCAGCAGAAGCCGGGAAAAGTATTTACAATGCCTGTCTGTCCTTCACAAATTAAGACCAAGATGACTGCCCTCTGACATCCTGATGTATCTACCACATCTTCCAGAAAGGTACTGGAGAAGATTTTCCAAGACTTCTACACGGATCTCTTTGATAGCCATGTCCACCTGCCCACAGACCAAATTCCGCAGGATGGATATGTCATTCCCAATGCTCTCCCACCTGAAATCTGGCATGGCATTTTGTCAGTAAAGAAGCAAATAGCACCAGTCCTAGACAAAGTCAGACCTGAACAGCTGAAGAATCTGCCATCAGTACTCATCAATACACTGGCTCAGTTCTTCACATGCTACCTGTCTGAATGCAAGGTGCCTTTCCAGTGGAAAACCAGAAGGATAGATCTACTGTTCAAGAAGGTAGAAATCCAGAATACTGGAAACTATCACCCGATCTGCCTGTCATCCATCATCTATAAGATGTTCACTCTAGTCATCTTGAACAGGATTGGCAGAACGTGAAATGAAGGACAACCATGCGAGCAAGCTGGCTTCCGAAAAGGATTCAGCACAATTGGCCATATTCACACGGTAACCAAGCTCATTGAGGTTTGTAGGAGCTTCAAGATGCCGCTCTGTCTAACATTCATGAATTTAAAGAAAGCCTTTGATTCTGTTGAGAATGAAGCATCATCGAAACCCCTAACCAAACAGGGCATTCAAACCCAATACATCAAGATCCTTCGTGAGCTGTTTTATGGATTCAAAACCAGGATCTCACCATTCTGCAAGAAAGCGATCTTTGATGTCAAAAGAGGGGTTTCGCAGGGTAATGCCATTTCACCAAAACTCTTCAGCACCACCCGCAAGAACATCATGTGACAATTAGAATGGGAAGGAATGGGAGTGATGATAGACGGTTGGCAACTATATCACCTCTGCTTCACTGATGACATTGTTCTAATAACACCAAATATTAGCCAATTGGCACAAATGCTGGCTGACTTCAGCCGAGAATGTGGAAAGACAGACCTTCAGCTGAATCTCAACAAAAATAATCTTCATGGAAAATAAACTAATACCAGAGGCTCCATTCACTCTCAATGGAACAAACATCTCTGAATGCAGCAGTTATGTGTACCTAGGTTGAGAACTCAACATGATGAACGACCTAAAACTTGAGCTGTGCAGGAGGAAGAGAGTGACATGGAACGCCTTCAAGAGCATTGGAGAAATAGCTAAAGGACAAAGAACCTCCGGCTCTGGGCACATTTCTTCTTCTCCACCTTTCTTCCTGCATTAACATACGCAATAGCGACCTGGGCCCTACAAAAGTAGGATGAGAATGCTATTTTGTTCTCCCAAGGAGGAATGAAAGAGCTTGGAATCTCATGCCTCACTCAGGTGAGAGAAAGAATCCGGGGCTCTGACATCTGTTGACGATCCAGAGTCAGGGACACTGTCTCATTTGCCAAGGCTTCGAAAATCAGATGGGCTGGACATGTAATGTGATTTGGAGATGACCGCTAGACTAGAGCCATTATAGATTGGATCCCACGGAACATCAAATGATCAGGTGCTGCCCACCTACAAGTTGGTCAGACTTCTTCATCAAGACCCTGAAAGCATGGTTTGAGACTTTTCGTATTCCTGAAGCAAACAGATGACACTGGGCTACACTGGCATGAGATAGGATCAAATGGAAATATTACCGGCGCCCGCTCAAGCAAATCGATGAATAATGGCATGCCAAGTGGTCAAGTGAAATCTTTAAGAGGTGCATGGGTGAGGATCTCTCTTCTGTATCTGTTTTCCGCTGGCAAGATGCATGGACTTGCCTACATGTAAAATAAAATCTCATGTCACCTTAGTATTAACAGGTAGAAGGAATGGTTTATTGAATTTCACAGTTGTGAGATTGAATGATATTTTATTTTATTTAAGTTTTTTAATACACCACTGTGTGATATACAATTACAAATATATTCATGTTTGGGTTTCAATCATACAGTATTCCAGCATCCATCCCTCCACTTCCCACCACCAATGTCCCCTGATTCAGTCTCCCCAACCCAGCCTGCCTCTATGGCAGGCACTTTCTCTTCTTTCTCTCTCCCTGTCTCTCTCTCTGTCTTCCTTCTCTTACACATTGCAGCTTGTAATACATACGTTTAGAGGTTATCATGTATTTCCCTTTTGCCTACATTTGATACTCAGTCTAAGTTAGTATTGTCATCTATCATTTCCAAAATTATAGTACACTTTTACTGAAAGATAATTTTTTGTTTATTTGGTTTTTGGGCCACACCCAACTGTGCTAACACTTGGATCTGAGCTCAGGGGGTTCACTACTAGCAGGCTCAAAGAACCATATGATGTACTAGGGATTGAACTAGAGTCCATTGTTTGCAAAACAAATTTCCTTCCTGGTGTTCTATCTTTCTAGTTCTTGACTTGCTATTCCTAAAAAGGAATTTGAAAACTGTTGGAGTAGTTCATTCATTCTCTATCAGAATCTGGTTATTGGTTAATGTAGGTTAAAGGTCACTGACTTCACCCAGTGCAGACAGAGAGACAGAGTCAGAGCAATAAAGAAATAGGAAGGTTTTAAGGATGCATTCCTGGTGGACCCAATTGACCACTAGAGAGTTTAGGGCAAAAGTCATGCCTAGGAATGACTCAGAGGGGACTTTTAAGGTCTGTTTGTTATCAAGGGGACAAAAGACTTGGTTTCTCTGGCTTGAAAGGGACGTGATTCTCAGAAAGAGATAAAAGGAAGGTGTGCTCTTTGGCAGGAGGAGACATAGAGGATGTTGTGGTCCATTTGGCATTCCTTTTCCACAGGGAATGGATGGAATGCCTCCCGGGGGATTATACTCCTGTCCTTCTGCTTGGGGTGGAGGACAGAGTGATTCCAAGGAAACTTTACAGTAGATATAGAAACTGATTTTATCCTAAAGTAATGAACCCCAAGAGAAATTTCATCAAGTTCATAACAATGGGGTTACTCAGTATAACTTGATAAATTTCCTTCACCTAGGCAGCATTTCTCAAAAGGGTTTCCCACTTTGTGTTGGAATTAATTATTAGTTTGGGGAAAGGTCAACTGTTAAGGGTCAATCATAAGGGTCAACTGTAATTGCTCAAAAGGACTAAAATAAAGTTTTGCCTAAAAGATATTATGCATATGATAAAAGATAAAGGCAAGAGTGAGAGTCAAGACTTTGTAGTTTTGTTTTTGTTTTTGGCATATTAGGGAAACTGTTTAAATTGCATTCTTTTTTATATCAATTCCTTTAACAAGGTTTTAAAAAACTGACTGGTTTTGTGGCGCAGTGTGCCAATAGTACCTCTAGAGCATATAAACATTTGCACTGTTTCAGGAGATTTGTTAAAGTGGGGAATGAGGAAGCAAGAGTGCTTCCATTTCTATGCTAGACACATCTTGGTCAGCTGGGAAAGACCTGACTTAGATTTGGATTGGTAAAGTCTCCTATGAGCACCTACACTGCAAAGTTGCTTATGTCCTGCTATCCCCATGAGGGAGCTGTTAAGCAGGCCTGAAGCCCAGTCTTTCTGCATGGTACACCACCAGAATTCTCAGGGAGCCATGTAATCAGACTGGTTGGGGAATTACTCTTGCAGAAAAGGCACGTCAGTTCTCACTTCAACACAGGTTATCAGATCAGTCACTTTCCCTCACCAGAAAGATCCTCCAATTCTGGAGGTGGCAAAATAGCTTTTACTGAACGAAATCTACTCAGGAACATGCAAGAGAAAAAAAAGAGATGAATATGTGCTCCAGGGAGAACATGGGCTACTGTAGAGTAGAAAAAGCATAGAATGGTATTGGGAGAAGGTTCTATAATATTTCTCCACATTGTCATGGGATCACAGCGCTGCTCATCAGAGTCCCACCCTACAGCCATCTATTTCAAGCCCAGGTATGCCTGATCCAGAAACTCAGAGACATGGGATAGAGCTGCTACCGGCTTTCCCTGTGCCCAACAGATCATGAGGTGCCCAAGAGGGATGGTGGGTTCTAGTCCTGGCCTGCCATCCCAGCAGAGCGTGGCAAGAATGCAGAGGAAGAAGCCTGGCAAGAAGCCATGAGGGCTGCCATTTTCAACATCCAGACTCCACAACTTACCCAGCAGGAAAGTTGATCTTTCCCCATTCATCAATACATGCATGAGATGGCAGGCTACTACAAGAGTATCCCACCTGCACGGCAGAGCCTGGCAAGCTACCTGTGTTGTATTTGATATGCCAAAAACCAGTAACAAATAGACTCTTATTTGTTACTGGTTTTATTATTCTTATTATAATAAGAATAATAAAACCAGTAACAAATTTCTTATTCTTATTATGGCCCTTAGATTCTTCTGCAGCTCCTCCTTTTCTGAGGTGTCAGTAGCTCTGTGTCTGTATCTAGGTGCTCCCTCAATTCTCCATCTCCAAAAAGTCTCTGGATTTACATCTCACAGTAATGTGTTTTTCATGCCTATGGGCTACTTCAGGACTGGACAATTTCTTAAGTTTCCTTATTTCCCAAAATGTCATAATCAATTCCCCTTAAATAGCTGACTACAATATTCATAAACTAGTGTTATTATAATTTTATGATAAGTATCGGACCAGAGACAGTGCAACCTTTAGAGTGCATGTCCAGGTTCCATCCCCAGCACAGCATGGTCCCCAAGCACCATTAAGTGCAGCCTAGAGCACAATGGGTGTAGACTGAGCAGCCTGTAGAGCAACATACCAGAATACCTCCAATAATTCCCAGTACCACAGGGCCAGTGCAGCCCTTTCTGCTTGAGCTCATGCAGTGACCCTTTGTCTGGATAGATAGAGAATCTCTGGTAGTACTACCTGATTTCCTGAGAATTTCTAGGAAGTCCTCCCCCAAATATGTTTTCTTCCATGTCATTTACTGGAGCTCAGTGACAAGGCACTAAGGAGATCACATCTAGTGGGACTCTAAATATTGTATGTGGTACCAGAGATCATACTTGAGCCGACCACAAGCAAGATGAGTGCTGATATACTGTACTATATCTCTAGCCTGTTTTGAAAAATAAAAGTTTTTTTTTTAAGTTCTGGGACTGCACATCAATGCCATAAATGTAATACTATTGCAACTATGTTACCTAAACTATAATAAAAATTATCATGTTATTATAACTATAATTACTGTTATTTTTTCAGAGAGGCAAACTAAACAGGCAGTTTTGGCTTTTAGTTATTCTTATTGCCTGCTCAGAGGTCCAGAAAACAGACTGAAGTCTCATGACACTGGGCTGATTTGAGAACTCTGCCCCGTGTGATCTGAGGAAACAATGGCCTTGTTTTTTCGCTCTTAAACATATGTTTCCTCTCACTTGAAGAAATAACCTGCTCCTTAAAATCAGCTTGGCCAAGAAATTCCCCTATCACAGAATTAGAACTGATTAGAGGGGAAATTGCCACACTTACAAAGTTACCTCAATAAATAAGTACTACAAAAATGCTTGTCTCTTTCGTTTCTTGAAAATAGGACCTCTTGTACCATAAATAATAAATTCAACTTCTTTATCAACTTCTTTATGAGTAGACTTCCTTTAAATAATGATAAATTGACAATGTGTATTAAACAGCTATGCAAGGAGAACTCCTGTAACACTGCAGACTCCCCAGCAGCCTGTTTTAGTGTATGCAATTAAAATCCCATCTGGGAACCTTGTGGAGACTGTTCTGACACAATGACATAGAAGCAGTGTGTTTTGACTGTCTCTTAGTGCTATAGAACTGTTTAGTTCAACCAGTAACACAATGAATTATCTAATAATGAGTAAATATGAAGTCATATTTTAAATGAATTTCCCAGAAAAGATTGTCGTTACTTGAAAGGTCACTGTACAAGGTACAGAGTTCTTCTGAGGGTAGAATTTTAGCATGGATTTCATAAGATGATTTAAATTCTTAAAATATTCATACAAAATTTGCAGATAGACAGGAAAACACTGATGGTCAAAGACAATAAACAAAATCTTCAAAATCCTAATAGCAATGTTCAGTGGTTTTAGTTAATATTAAAAGTTCTGTGATGTGAGGATAGTATAAAAAGAGAAATTACTCAGATTATACTGAAGAGATGATTTTTCATATCTGTTGGAGAAATCTATAAAAAATAAACTGTATAATTCTGAGGTTACTTCTTATTCTCTTTATTTTTCTCTCTTTTTTTTCTACTGTTCCTGCAGGTAGTTTTCATTTCAAAATTTTTCAATTTGATTTACCTTTATCTATAGCCACGGCTAGGACTTGTTCTAGGGTCTGTTCTCAGGGAATCACAGCTGGCAGTTCTTGGGGGTCACATGAGAAGCTGGAGATCAAACCTGGGTTGGCTGTGTACAAGGCAAGTGCCACTGTTTTTCTCTCCAGCACTTCATCTTAATTTCCATGCAAACCTCTTTATGGAGTGTCAGAAACAGCCTGTAAAACTCATGCAGTAGTTACAAACTTTACTAAAAGTTAATGGGCTTGAACTAGGTGACAATTTTCATTTGAAAGATCTTACCACAGTATAATTACAGAGGATTATTTTCATGTAACCTCTTAGTGCTCTCTGGGATTGAGTATGGCCCATTATGTAAGTTCCAGAACCATGTGACCTCCCAAGTGACTAGGTATAATGCTGTTGGCCCTGGCACCACTAAGAAGGTCTTTTCTACCGACTCCTCAAAAGAAAAAAAACAGGCATTAATAATAGTCACAAATTATGATTTTTACAGATCTTTTAAAGTTTGTTTTTAAGATAAGACACTTGGAAATTATTTAAACTGAATCCCTTTGGGGAGAATTAACAGTCATTTACTAAGGAGGTCTTAAAAAATAAGAAGCACTTAAAGCTTAGCATATGGTTTGAGATCCAGGAGGGAGAAAATCATTATCAGGGTACATAAAAAATGCCAATTAAATTAAGGTTACCACCTGCCTAGTTTCAATCAGGTTATTTCAAAACAAAAGGCTTGTATTCAATAACTTGACTGATTTTATTTCTTATCTAATTTTTAAAATGAGAATTTGTTTTTTTTTTTTACAATTAAAAAGTTCATATTTGGGTTTTGGTCATACAGTGTTCCAGCACCCGTCCCTCCACCAGTGCCCATCTCCCACCATCAACGTCCCCGGTTCCCTCCCCCTTCCCCAGCCCACCTCCATGGCAGGTTCTTTATTTCTTAAAATGAGAATTTGAATTGTACATTTTTGTCATGCCTTCAACTATTGTGCATTTACAATTATGCCTTATTTCAAAGAATAATATAATTTCTTTCAGGATTATTTCTCTTTAGACTTATCATAACATATTACAATGGATTATAGATTCTAAAGTTTTATCATCTTCATTTCAATTTACCACATACCAAACTGCACATATATGATCATGTTTCCTTTATGGTTAAATTATTTTGTGATGTTATATTTTTCTCATAAAAATTCTAGTCTTGAATCAGAGAGACAGTAAAGCAGAGAAGGCATTTGCCTTGCAGACCTAGGCTTACTCCCCAACATCCTATATGGTTCCTTGGGCACCACAGGGAATAATTCCTGAGTAGAGAACCAGGAATAATCCCTGAACACTGTAGGGCATGCCCCTTCCCAAAAGAAAAGTAAAAAAAGAATTCTACAGTGCTTATGTCTTGCTTCTTAACTCAATATTCTTGATATCTATGTGATTTATACTTTATTATAGCTGACATTCAATTCCTCATGATATTTCTTTTAAACTCAATAGTGTATCCTTCACAAATCTCTACTAGCTAACCTGTTAGTCTGCCTGCTCATATGAGAGCAAAGATGGTTTTAATTAGGTTCACTTCTATATTTCCAGCAGTTATGAGAGTAAATATCATATACTGAGTAGTCAATATATATTTTAAAAATAAATTGGGGACAGAGCAACTGTATAGGTGTTAGGGCATTTGCCATGCAAGTGGCCAACTGGGGTAAAATCCCTGACATCCTATACAGTCCCTGAGTACTCAGAAGTAATTGCTGAGTACAGGGACAGGCATAAGCATAACCCCTGATCATTGCCTGGTGTGACTCCAAAAGCAAATCAATCAATCAATCATTCAATCACTCAATCAATCAATACATACATAAATAAGAATAAAACAAAATAAAATTTTATTCCATTTTACACATAATGCTCAAAATTTTCTGTAAGCTATATGCCTGAAGTTCTGTATATTTGTGAAAGGTAGCAAATGTCTTTACAAAAATGTAATTTGGACTTGATTTTATGACAAATCTCTAGATCCTGAACTACTTGATGATGGTTTACAGTTCTTTTCTATTAGCATGGTACTAATTTTTTTACTCAATCTTATTTTTTTTCTAAATTTCCTGATTTTAGTTCTATAAAATCTCAGGAAAGAAAAATAATCTAAACGCTGCAGCAATACTTTGTATTGTAGACTGTTTTACAAAATGTACTAAATAATTGTTTAGAACTAAAGTGCTAGAACAGGCATTGAAGTTGCAAAATAAGTAGAAACAAGACTAATAAAATGGTTCAAAATGGAATGGAGAATCACTTGTGTATGCACAAGTATCTTATTTTTTGAAATGTGTTCCCACTACGTATTTGATATTGTTCCTCATATAGGAATAAAATCTGATTAAAATATTAAAATATCTACCTTACAGCCTCTACTAATTTTTTTACTATTAGTTATAAGAAGGATATTATTGTGTGGGAATAAACAGCGAATATTTCCATTTAAAATAAGTACATTTTAACATTCTTCAAACTTTTTTACACCTGGGAAATGGCACCTACCAGCATATGGCCCACAGACTTTAAATGTAGTAAAATATAAGTAAATATGCAAACTCTGCATTAAAAGATATAGATAATATATGCATAGGTTTATTTAGTATATACTTAGGAGATATACGCAAATATGTAAACATATAGATATATAGATCTATATACATATATGTAAACATATAGATCTATATACATATACATCTATATATGTGTATAGATCCACATATACAGATGTATATATAAACATATATACATACATCTATACATATATATGTGATATATATATATATATATACATGCTTTCATATGAGCAGGTAGGCCAACAGGTTAGCATCATTTGTATGTAATCACATAAAATATGTAGTGAATATGCACATTTTTCACTTGATCACTTGATATCCCATTATTCGTCGATATGCTTGAACAGGGGCCATTAAAGTTTCCATTTGACCCTATCATGTGCCAATGTAGCCCAATGGCATCTGCTTGATACAGGAATACGAAAGACTCAAACCGTTAATTCAGTCTTGATGAAGAAGTCTGATCATCTTGTAGGTGGGTGATCATGTGATCTTTTGATGTCTCATGGGATCCAGTCAGTAATGACTCTAGTCCAGCGGTCATCTCCAAATCGCATTACATGACCTGCCATCTGATTTTTGATGCCTTGGCAAACAAGAGTGTCCCCAAACTCTAGATCGTCAACAGATGTAAGAACTCCAGATTCCTTCTCTCACTTGGTGAGCGTTATATTCCAAGCATAGATCTTTTGATTCCTCTTTGGGAGACTGAATCGTATTCTCATCCTGCTTTCCTAAGGCCCAGGTTTCTGAGGCATAAGTTAATGCAGGTAGAGCAGTAGAATAGAAGAGATGTTCCCAGAGCTGGAGGTTCTTTGTCCTTTTAGCTATTTATTCAATGCTTATACATTGAAAGAGCTCTTGATGGTGTTCCATGCCACTCTCTTCCTCCTTTGCATGCCTCCTCTCATCCTCCTCTTTACACTCTATATTTTTATCTCTTCCTCTCTGCCTCCAACTTGGCAAGACGCGAGCCTCAGGCAACCAAATACTAACATCCAAGCTCACAAAAAGAGAGAAGTGATAAAGGAAGACCTCAAAGAGAGAAGAGCAGAAATACTGGCCAATGCATAGAAGCCAGGAAAAGCATTCACAATGCCAGCCTGTCATTCACCCAACTATAAGAACAAGATGACTGCTCTCCAACATCCTGATGAATATATCACATCTTCCAGAAAGGTAATGGAGGGAGATTATCCATGACTTCTATTCAAATCTCTTTGATAGCCACGTCCACCTGCCCACATACCAAATTCCTCACAATGGATATGATATTCCTAATGTTCTCCTTTCTGAAATCTGACATGCCATTTTATTGGTAAAGAAGTGAACAGCACCCGGCCCAAACAATGTCAGACCCAAAGAGCTGAAGAATCTGCCATCAGTACTCATCAATACACTGGCTCAGCTCTTCACACGCTACGTGTCTGAATGCAAGGTGCCCTCCCAATGGAAAACCAGCAGGACAGTTCTACTGTTCAAAAAGGGAGACATCCACGACATGGCAACTATTGCCCCATCTGCCTGTTGTCCGTCATCTACAAGCTGTTCACTTGAGTCATCTTGAACAGGATTGGCAGAACATTAGATGAGGACAACCTTTGTGAGCAAGCTGTCTTCTGAAAAGCACAATTCAGCACAATCGGCCATGTCCACAAGGTAACCAAGCTCATAGTGGTTTGTAGAGAATTCAAAAGCTGCTCTGTCTCACGTTCATTGATTTAAAGAAAGTCTTTGATTCTGTTGAGACTGAAATGGTCATCGAAGCCCTAGCTAAACAGGGCATTCAAACCCAATACATCAAGATCCTTCTTGTACTGTATTACAGATTCACCACCAGGATTTCACCACTCTATAATGAAGTGATCATTGATGTCAAAAGAGGGGTTCAGCAGGGTGATACCATTTCACCAAAACTCTTCAGCACCACCTCTCTAGAACATCATGTGACAATTAGAATGGGAAGGAATGGGAGTGAAGATAGATGGTCGGCAACTACACCAGCTCTGTTTTGCTGATGACATCATTCTAATAACACCAAATATTAGCCAAGTGGCACAAATTCCGGCTGACTTTGATTGTGAATGTGGAAAGATAGGTGTACAGCTGAATCTCAACAAAATAATATTCATGAGAAATGAACTAGTTCCAGAGGCCCCATTCACTCTCATTGGAACAAACATCTCTGAATGCAGCAGTTATGTGTATCTAAGAAGAGAACTCAACATTATGAATGACCTAGAATTTAAAATCTGAGATGCGTAATTTTATCTCAAATAAAAAATGATGAAATGGTGATTTTGAAAATATTCAATGTTTAGACATTGAAAGAGCCATATAAAACATTAATAAGGGAATCTCAATGATCATAGAACAGTAACAAAATGGTATCACAAAATAAGCGAGATGAGATTCATTCAGTTGACCAAGGTTTGATCCCCAGCAGGCAATGTAGTTCTCAGAATTGTGGGGAGTGATCCCTGAGCACAGTCAGGAGTAAGCCTGTTATACTTACAGGTATGCCTCTATCCTCCTCCAACCCCCAAAGGGAAAAAAATACTACATAACAAATAGTGTAGATGCACTTAAAAATAATACCTCGTGGCATTTTCAGTTTTTATTAGTTTGTTTGTTTACCTACTCTTGGCTCTGCACAGGGATCACTCCTTGAAGGATTTGGGTATCAAATTGTGGGCAAATGACTGAAGCCAGTACAGCTTTATGTCAGGTAAGTCCCTCATTCACTGTCCCGATATAATCTCTGGCCCTCTTCGGTGCAATATAATCTCAAGTGCTTACTTAGCTAATTATGAAGATAATGTTAAAGCAAAAAACAATAAAAGCAAAAATCATAGTGTAGTAGTTCAAAAATTTATTCCTCAGATAAAAATGAAAACTGCATTATTTAAAATGAGTAAATGTAATGCTTCTGGAAGTTTGATAAAAATAAGAGATCTATCAATATTATCATTATAAAGTTCATAAATAGTTAAAAGCTGTAAAATTTAAAAAGGAAAATAGCATGTAACTTTCCAGAAAAACCCTATGCACATATCAGAGATGAACACAAAACAAACAGAAATCTAAGTAGAGCATGTCAATTAAAGCAGGAGGGTTATTTAGAAGTCTGCTTCTACTATGTTGTCATATACAAAGAAAGTATCAGTTTGGGGAAAAATTCAAGGCTCATATAGCTCAAGTGATAGCCTCACCATATTCCAAATTATGTGAACTAATCTACTGTGTATAATACATCAAATTAGTTCTGTAAGATTGGGATAATCCTATACTTAGTATAGACAAAAATACCAATATAACAGAGGATTAGAAAGAAATAATCAATGCTGGAGTGTATCAGAGAAAGAGAAGAGAGAGAAGAGAAAGAGAGAGAGAGAGAAAGTGAAGAGAGACCAGAATTTTATTTATTTCATTTTATTTATATTCTTTGGAGGATCAAACATAGAACCTCACACATAATAAACGAAGTTATCTATTGCATAGATATATGCCTGATCTGATCCAACAGGCTTATTTTGTTATATGGTATTGACATATATTGTTATGGATACTTGCAAGAACCACAATCTTAAGTTATGCAGGATGAGTCAGCAAATCAGAGACCCAAGAATACTGTTGCCGTGGATTCAGAAGTCCTAGAAACCAGGACAATCAAAAATGAAGTTCCTTTCAGAAAACAGGTAGGCGCAAGATTAAGGAAGGATTAATGTTTGTGTCTCCAGGGTGTTGGGACGTGAGCTACTGGAGTTTTGTTGTTTGCTCACTCCCGCTTAATCTTATTTAAGGCATGTCATCTAATGAGATCTCTCTTCATAAACACGCTAGAGGGGTGGCACTTACGAAGTCACCTGTGAATAACTTCACTAACTCTACTAGACTTTCAGATTGGCACACCCTCAACCCACGCACCCAACGTGACAGTTAAACCAAGCACCACCCGGCTACCTGGACAAGGAAGACAGGACACTGTTGCTCTAGCAGGCGAGACCCTCAGACAGAGACAAGTACTCAACACCCTGTGCAGATAATATAGACCTTGTGGGTACCATCAGATACAGAAGCTCAGTAGATGTATTACTTATATCAGCCCCCTCTCTCCAGTGTTTACATAGATAATCCGGGATAGTCCTGGGTAACCTTGTTTATATCTACAATAGGGGGCACTACACCTGTTTAGGGTTCTTTGTGGCAGACAACCTCCCGATAGTACTTGTATATAAGGGGCGACTTGAGGCCCCCCTTCACCTTACCTGCCTTTTGGTCCTCAGCCCAGCTTTGGCTCCGCGGCTTTTGGCTTTGGCTTTGGTCTTTGCTCTTTGGCCTTTTGCTCCATCTTCTAGTGCTGTGGAAGAGCTTTTGTACTATAAAAGCCATTTTGGAACTGCACGACTCTGAGTTTTCACCCCGAGGTAGAGACAACCTCCCACACTGCGGGACCCCGCCGGCACAAGGGCAAGGATAAGAATACTTCCCTAGTTCAAAGATAGCCAGGCAAAAATGATTGTGCTTTTTTTGGGAGGAAAGTCAACCATTTATTATGTTTAAAGATAAACTGATTGAATGAACCCAGCTATAATAGGAAAGGAAATCTGTTTTACCCTTTCAACCAATTTATATGTTAATCTCATTAGAAGACCACCTCATAGAAGCATTGAGAATGCATTTTAACAACTATCTGGGCACCTTGTAGTAAAAAAAGCTCATAAAATTAACATTGCAATATGCAAAAGACTGTTAACTATCTCATTGATGAATCAATATGTAAAAAATGTTATACATAATGTTATAAAATAAAATCTAATATTTGTAGGCATGTATGTATATATTGATATAATCTAAATTGTGCAATCTATCTAAAATTACTTTTAGGAAAAAGTATAATAAAATCATATAAAATTATAGCATTATACAGAAATTATTTAAATAACAAAATTAGGGTCAGAGAGAGCTAATAAAAGGTCACTGAGCCATTTGCAGTAGTTACAAATTATACAATTTTGCATTTTCAGACTTGCACAGTCTCAACCAATTGAAACCACTGCTCTAAATTAAAGTTTGTTTTAAATGTTTTCCACTAGCATCTGTATTATTCCTGAGCATGATTGTCATCCCATGTTCATAGTATATAAATAGATATCAAATTACTACTGATAATCAAACATTTATTGGTAATATATCACAAGCAGATTATGAAATAAATCTTTAAGATTTTCACAAACCTCGCATTCAATTGCATGACTCAGTATGTGTTAGTGACCCACATTTAAGAAGCCACATTTAAGAAGCTAGACTTAATGACCCTGTTTTCTCAGATTCTTTAATTCAGAGCTAATGACATAAAAGAGTTAGAACTCATTTAGTTATGTTTATTTTCCTTTCAAATTATTGTTCGAATGTGTCTATTTCTTTTATATCCATAATTATCAGCTGCCATAATGTTTTAGCAGGACAACTGCAAAGGTGCTTGACTGCTCTCTCTCTACTCATTTATGATACCTTCCAATCTGTTCTCTACAATGTAGTGTAACTGAAGGAATCTTTTAGCTTAAAAGTTATGCATTTATCTGGTTCTCAGATGATATGGATACATATATAATTTATATTAAAATTTTTGACCATTTCATATCTAAATTTCTTTCTCAAAATACGTCACTAGTAATATTTTAATCTTTGATTGTCCATGTCTCCAAGACCTACATCAGGATCTTTGTATTTCTGACTCCTCTACTTCAAGCATACTTTCACCCTTCATAGCTTAGTACCTTGATATCCTGTACACCACCAGGTGCTCACATGTGGATGTAGCATAATTAATAAAAACTGTTGCACCTACTTCAATGCAATTATGCATTGAAGATTTTTACAAGTATAAATAAGACGTCTATGAAACCTGTGTACTATGTTTTCTTTCATACACTGAATTGCCAAATCAAAGACACTTTTTCTTGTAACGTAACACCCTTGACTACCTATCATTTTACTAACAGGACTAGTCTTTTTGAAATAATGATCTTGAATGCATGGTTAATTACTTATTAATATCTACTTTTCCCACAAGTTAAAACCCTAATGGTTATATCTGCAATATTCCTGGTAACTCCAGTAACTGGTATAAAACTCATTAAAACCTGGGGTTCAATAAATATTTGCTGTATAGAGATAGATACAATTAAGCTCAGAAGAATTTCCATTTAGAGAAAGTTTTGCTTTTTCAAAGACAAAAATTTACAAAAATAACAATTACAAGCAGTTTTAGTGAAATCAAATATCCTAAGTTCCTTAGAATGTTTGTGTATATATACAGAAAGTACTTCTTTGAAAAAAAGATAAGGATGATAGTAAGAAAGAAGGAAGAAGGAAGAAAGGCAAGGTTGCTCTGTGCCTAAGAATTTTATCATTTGAATAGACACTAAGAAAATCAAGATTCATGAGTAAAGAAACAAGTCATGTGATAGACAGAAGTGATTGGACAACATTATAGGTTAATATAGGATTTGAATATGGATGTTTGGCAAAGTTCATCTATAATTAAATGAGGGAGAAGAAATTTGCAGCTGAAATAAAGTCTACAAGTTAATGTATAAATATATAAATAATCTGAAACTTTGATCTAATCAAAATGTTGAAGTTTTTGGGGGCCGGAGCGATAGCCCAGCGGGTAGGGCGTTTGCCTTTGCACGCGGCCGCCCCATGGCGGCCTGGGTTTGATCCCGGCATCCCATATGGTCCCCTGAGCACCGCCAGGAGTAATTCCTGAGTGCAGAGCCAGGAGTAGCCCCTGAGCATCGCCGGGTGTGACCCAAAAAGAAAAAAAAAAGTTGAAGTTTTTAATTCAAGTTCATGAGAACTACAGTCACCAGTATTACTATTTTAAGAAGATCAGACAGCCATGTCCATGAATAACCTTCTGTGTCAAGGAAGCTCATTCACCATCCATGATGCAGAGCCTCAAATAAATCTCAAAAAAATATCAACACATTGCAGAGATTCTTCCAGACCCCATGCAAGGCTGAGTCATCTGGGTCACCCAGGAGGAGAGTAGGTGACCCCAGCATCAACTTAAACAGAGCCTGGCAACCAAAAACGTCTACACTCCTCAGCTGTACCATGCTTCAGGCCCAAATTAACTATGTGAACTAGCCTCATCCAGAAATTAATCTTTTGAAAAATTCAGGTATGTGGGTTTTGTAACTAAAATCACTAGACTTATATAGAGTCAGAGATGGGCTATTTCCTTCCATCTCCCTTACTTTGCAAAGCCCCAGCAGTCACACACGCCCCAGAGCTACCACCCAGTAAAAAAAATAATAACTCCAGCTGTTTCACCCCTTTACAAATTTTACATTTCCTTTAACACATGGCTGCATTTACAAAACACAGCATCTCAAATTCCACAACACTGATAAACCAGGAGTAGTACAAAAGATTGAATGGGATGTAACATTGAATGTAATCAATCTTGACTAACAGATTATTAACAAAGAGGGGTTAATATGTAAAAACATCTTAGTGTTATATAGACATTAGTCTTATGTTAGTGCTTAAAATCTCCATGTTGAGATATAATAAACGTTACTTTCATCTAAGGAAATATTTTTGGTCATTCCTTTAGCACATTATTTATAACAATCAAAATAAAATAAATTGAGGGCACATTAAGGTGGCAGGCTTAAGGGTGGTTGGGAAAATTGGTAGTTAATAGTAGCGAGAAGGTACAATGGTCATGGGATTGGTGTTGGTATATTGAAAGTTTGCAACAAATCATCATGAACAACTTTGTAAACCATAGTGTTTATATAGTGTAAGTGTAAAATAACATTTTTAAAAAATTTAAAAATGAAAATTTGTATTCTAGAATCATCTGGCTTCTTTACCTTTTAAAACTTTTGGTGTTTAAATGCATTGTTAAATTAATTTTTCAAAATCTTTGGATCACATATTTTATGGATGAATAATGTAATTCAATTACATATCAACATACTATGGCCAAAAAAAAGCAAGGTCACACTTACAGTTCTAATGCTTGCTAACTTTAGAAATAAATCATGCTGTAAACTCCCGCTTGTATGTAGTAGAAAATATTTCCTTTAAAATAGTGTTTTTAGATAAATTGAATAAAATAAGAATTATAAAAAAGTAATATTTTATACCTTATTTCAGGAAGCAGTATAAAGTTAATAGCATGATGTTAAGAGAAAATTAAAGTGGTATGCATTTTATATAAATAAGGTTGGGGGAAGCAGTTAATATATCCATTCTGCTTCAATTTCTTAATTTCAAATATGGAATGATTAAAAAAGTAATATTTAGAAACTTCAGAAGTTTGCTTGCTAGGAAAAGGGGAACAGCATCTAGTAAGAAATGACTAATTTTAAAATTAAGACATTTATACATGTTTAACTTTTATTTTTAATTAATTAAGTAAAAAACACTAAATTAACAAACAAAGTCTACTTGTCATGCAGTTCCATTGTCTCCATTCTTCTTACTTTACTTTGTGGTCCTCTAGCTGACTGGTAAAATTAGATCCATAAAATAATACCCTACTGTTTTTCCAAGAGATTTGGCAGTGAGGATTCTGAAATAAGAGGAGAAAGGAAAATGGATAAGTTTAGAGATTAGAGGCCTGCATCTTTTGTTACAGCAGAATTTAGGATAGCATGACCATATGCATTATTTTAAAGATTTGGTAACAAAATTGCTACAACTAAGAGTTACACATGTACAAGAGGTACAACCCCCATTGAGCTAGTCCTCTACTTATGCTCAGTCTAATTTGGTCCAAATGCCTCTTTGAAGTTTAATGCTGCTTTCAAAGCATGCTATTTTATGTGATTGTCTAATATTATAGGTAACAGATTTTTTTTGCTTACACTTATTATAGATATCAGATTCTTTTGCTTACACTAGCTAAGGATTTCTCAAATATGAGCTTCTATCTATTGCATCAGATTTCTGTGCCCAACAGTCAGAGCTTCAAAAATAAAGCCCTAAGATTTGGCATGCCTCACAGGTCCTCACATGACTCTAATGTTATGGTACTATCCAAGGTTTATACTTTAACAATCACTACAGTAATCCTTTCAGACAGAAGTTACATAAAAATTTTGCTTCTTTTGCCTGACATGTCTCTGTTCTTCCTCAATTAGCTTCTCATACTTGTTCACATTTTAGAAAATAGTCTTTCAGTAAATAATATTTGCAGAATTATTCAGAGTATAACAAAATGGTTGCTCTGTCAGCTGTGATACAGGGACACTGAAACACAGGGCTCAGCTCCTACCAGCTCTTCTCGTGCTCGGCAGATCATGAGGTATCCAGGAGGGAGGGCTGGTTCTGGCCCTTGTCCACCATCCCAATAGAGCCTCAGAAGAAGCCAGAGGAATCCCCCACACTATAATGCAGCCATTTTAAACGTCCGGACTCCACAGCTTGTCAGAGTGCTATATCAAAGTAGTAGAAACCAACCACATTCCAGAAATTTAGACGGTCGATGCAAGAACAGAAATAGATTAGATTAGCCCATAACAAACCAGGAAAAAAATAATGACTTTATTAATGCCATTTCCATATATAGGCTGCTATGTTACAAATTACTCTATCACTGAGGGGAGAAAAGGAAGGAGATGAGAATGCTTCTAGCCTAACAGCAGACTGGGCGCCGTGGAATGAATCCAGAGCCACAACAGAGCATGGCAATTTACCCGTGGTGTATTAAATATGCCAAAACCAGTAACACTAATGGACCTCATTCCCAACAAATGGAGACATTAGGGTGCCTGATAAAGAAAATAGATGAACAAAGGGAAGACAAGTGATACAAGTGATAACAAAATGGTGGAAATAGTAGACTATAAAGCCTCATGATAGATTATTATTTTTCTTCAAAATTCTGTATTTTTAAACTAGTCCTTATCTCATGAACTAAAGGATGACGGTTTTTATACAGTAATATAAAATTCATAACATGTCCTTACTGAATTTCTCCTTTAGAATTAGCATTAATTGAGAATCTTTGCTCCTTGCCTTTCTTGATTCTAGCTAACAAATCAAGGTTTCTGATGTCATGATGAGAAATTCTAGAGAAATCAAAGTGGAAAGGTTTATTGAAATTGAGAACATGACCCATGGCTTTTAGATAGTTTATTCAGCAAAATGCATGTTCAGCAGATAACATAATACCTTAAGGGGGAAAGGTGGTATTATTGTATTTGATTATGTATGAGGAGACTGAGACAGACATGGGGCAGAGCTGCTACTGGCTCTCACTGTGCCCAGCCGCTCATGAGGTGCCCAGGAGAGATGGCAGGTTCTAGCCCTGGCAGAGCCTCACAACAAGCCAGATGACCCCCCTACTCCATGAGAATCTCCATTTTCCACATCTGGACTTCCCCCTCCTCAGAACTCCACCCAGCAGACAAGCCTATCACAGCCCGGCTCATCAAGATCCACCCTATTGAAGTCTTTTTTAATCCGGCCCAGGTATGCTGATCCAGAGACAGACATGGGAAGAACTGCTACTGGCTCTCACTGTGCCCAGCCGCTCATGAGGTGCCCAGGAGGGATGGCAGGTTCTACTCCTGGCCCGCCACCCCTGCAGAGCCTCACAACAAGCCAGACGACCCCCCACTCCATGAGGACCTCCATTTTCCACATCCGGACTTTCCCCTCATCAGAAACTCCACCCAGCAGACCAGCCTATCACAGACCGGCTCCACGCGCCGCAAGCGGCACGTGGTTTATCAATAAATGCTGGATTTTGAGATGAGTACAAGAGTATGCTACCCGCACGGCAGAGCTGGCAAGCTACCCGTGTCGTATTTGATATGCCAGATACCAGTAACAATTATAGACCTCATTCCCATGACCTGATGCAATGGTTTGAGGCTCTTTATGTTCCTGGAGCAAGCAGGTCATATGGAGATGTTACTGGTGCCTGCTCGAGCAAATCGATGATGAATGGGAAGACAGTGATGCAGTGACAGTGATGAGGTGACTGTATTACTAATGATCAGTCCTCTCAGTGTCCAACAGACCCTCTTTTTAAAGAAAACATTTTTTTAACAATAGAAAAAGTTTTTATTAAAATGTAAAAGAGAAAGATCCTCCCTAGCAGGGAAAGAACATAGCATAGGTCTAAGTCTTCTTCCAGACCATTTTATGAAACAGTTTATTATCTACTCAAACACATAATTAAAATTTGAACACAACTGAGTTCTAGAAACTCTTTCATATAATCATAGAAAAGATTATGTTTATGTTTAACAACAGGAGAAAGGAAAGGAAGTATCCTGAGAAGGAAACAATGATTTGTGTCTTTGCTGTGACACCTGCTTCCCAGCTACTTCACAAATGCGATTTTCATATAAAACACAACTAGAAAAGGTCTAGAGTGTTGAGGTTGGCCTGAACAATAAAAGATATTGTAAGAATTCTACATTATTTGCTTAAAGAAAAAAATTCCAAGTTTCTCTTGTCAAGCAAAACATAAATCTTTTAATGCAAACCCTAGCATTTTGTATCCATCTATGAATGACACTAGCATAGTATGCCACTTTTTTTAGAACAACATTTTCATAAATGTGTGTGTTAATTTGTCTCCATCTGTGGAATTCTCAGTAAGATTCTCTATATTCTAATGTGCCTAAGGTCCAATTTCCCATATCTATCTATCTATCTTTAAATTATGAAGTTCATATGTTATCCTGGATATACATAATTCCAAAGCAAGACTCCTAACTATTAAATAATCCTGCAACTTCAGCCTAGACATGTTTTCAGATTTTTAGCCCAGACCAAATAGATCTTTTCTATTCACACAGAATATACTTTCAAGCATACTATAATTGATAGCATTTGTGAAACTCGTTCTAATGCAGCTTGCATTCCTTAGTATCGTGAGCAAGACAGACCCTAACTAGCTTTGAGGCACCAAGCATTTTGAGAGCAGAGCCTTTCTCTTGCTTATGTCTACAGGGTCTTTATGGTATCATATTCTAGTAGCACAAGCAGAATGTTATTGGATTTTTTTTTCCTCAACAGTAACAGCCTGGGGAAAGATCTCATAGAGATGTGCCATTTATGTTATAACTGTGATTCAGGGATTCCATAAAGGTAAAGAGAAAAATTGAACAGAACATCACCACTAAACCCTTATTTGTACATTAGTTACACATAAGCATAACAACTTAGGTAACAACATTGTTTGTATTATAAAGCTAGATAAATAAATATATTGCAAGTAATAAAACATTTATCATTTTTGAAGGAAATAGTTATAATTAAGGAAACTGTCCAGGCAGAATAAGGTCTATGTAGTTAGACTAGAGCCAGAAGTTTGAATATGGAGTTATTAAATCAAAGGCTGAATGTTAGAATTTAAAATAGGTATTTTTTTGCAAGATGTGTATGCATGCATATGCATATTATCTCAGGAGTAAAACAAAACACAACCTACGGTTTCTTAACACGAAGTTGGAGAATCTATTTCTAAAGTAACATGTGTCCACTGCTTTGCCACATTATAGGTGCTCCAGTCAAGCATTGTAGGATATAAAGAGACCTGGCCACATTTGCCTCCATGTTTAAAGGAGCTTAAAGAAAGGAACATGTGTGAGAGCTCTCCTTAGGGGAAGATAACTTGAAAGAAAATGGTGGTTTTCTTTTCACGAGGTCCCCAACAATATGGGAGAACTAGTTTCTTTTTATCACAAGGACCAGCATCAGAAGAATAAGCCACAAGTTCAGCTCAGTTTCAAAAGCCTTTACTAATTACCAATAATAAAACAAGCTCTCCTATTACAATCCAAGATAATGGGATTCTTCAGATCTCTAGCTTTTGGTCAGACGCTGAGCATGCACTCGAGCCCAAGTCTACCATCAAAGTGGATAGATCTGAGTCATTTAGTCTCTTTAAATACCCCAAAGCCAGGTAGCATTAACAAAGATCTAGAATCAGCTTCTAGGTGTACATGTTAGGAAGTGCCACACCTTTATTTCAGGTCTAAACAAATGATATGCCAGGGCATAGTCCCTTCTTACAAGATTATCTCTTATGTCAAAACACTGGAGAGAGAGGGAGAGAGCTGGTATAAAGAAATACTTCTCAATGGGTGAATATTCATGGGGAGAATTACATCATAATATCATGGACTTCATGCAATCTAGCCAGCTCCTACATGTTCCTTCTTATTTCTACTCTGCACCAGGCTGAGTATCCTGTCCTCTGTTTACTGAAAGGGTGATGTTCACTTGCCTGAGGATATACTAGCAAGACTCCTCCCTTGATTTTAGCAGAGTTGATAATTGGTAGTGTCAATTTACCCAGATTGGTGACCTCCTGGTAAATTCTAATTGTCCTGTGCTGGGGTCAGAGGGTGTAAAGAGGAATTGTGCCCAAATCTAGATAGCATTGAAATCATAGTAGTGATTATAATAATATTCCAAAATTTATTAATTCACAGTCAAAATGACGCCTGTAACCACTGCACCCTCCAACAGTGTATACACAAAGGGGACCTCTTATTAGCATGACCCTGGCTTAAATACATGTAAATGGCTTAAACCCTAAGTAGCTTAAATAGCAAAGATTCAAAGCTAGCTAGGCCCTGTCATCCAACAGAAAATAGGAATATGGCTAGTGTTTAGAGATTCCTATAAATGTGGTCTAGCCCATTCAGTGGAGAAAATAATTATAAAGTAGTATTTACAAAGTCCTTGTGATAATAGAAAAAATGACCAAACCAATGGTATAAGCAACCATGAATAAAATAAGCACTATATGATAGTAAGAAAATAGCAAACAAACTCAGAAGGTAGGGAAAAGCATGAAGTCAACAGTCACTATTTACATTTCAGTACACATCTAGTTGACGAAAATGTATGATTTCTCTTGTTTCATCTATTCTATATTGTATTTATTTATACTTAAACCCTGTTCCAAAAATTGATTTAACATAAGTTAGTCTGAATTTTACACTAACAAAAATTGATTTAAAAAAAAATAGTGAAAATGAGAATTTTTTTTGGGACAAGGGATGCATTTCAACCAACCAAAACTGACTCAACAAGAACTTGAAAAAAAAGCATAGTTCATTGTAAAAAATATTAGCAAGTTTTGATTGACTGACATATAGGGTGAATGATAAGCCATAATAGAGACTGACAATAACAGAACTTTCATGTCTCCTAAAATGTCTCCTAATGCTTACATTGACATAAAGTTCATAGAGCTAAATTTCTATAATTTGTTAGAAAAGATAACTTTTAGATGGAAGAGATTTCTGAAATTAAAGAAGCAGGGATTTATTGATCTTAAACTATCTTCTGGGGCCCAACTTTCTGGCAGGGCCTTGCCTCTTAACTAGGTTTCATTAGTCTGATGTAAATTTCCTTCTGAACAATCCTACTTACATATCATACTTTAAAGTGCATATTATTAGATATAATAGCATCAATATATTCATTATGGTAAAATTGCTGTTAGCACTTCCAAGGAGTGACTTTTTGGCTGACTTGATAATTTTAAAAAGTATATCAAAAATAAGGACAACACAAAGTTTTGGCTAGAAAATGTTACTATTACTATTAGTGGTTAAAAATACATCTTTTTAAGTTGAGACATACAGAGTAAATAGCTTTTTAAAAATATATATACTAACTGCCCTGATTTATGATACCTCTAGCACGTCAGCAGCATTTAACTATAGAATAAAATATTAGAAAAAAACTTTTTTAAAACTTAACTCTCCTTTTCGGCCAAAGAGATCGTAAATTAGGTTACAGCATATTCTTTGCATGCAAGAGACCTGGATTAGCTCCTAGCACTGCAAGATCCCTGTGCACTGCCAGGAGTGTACCCCAATACCCCAAGCATTGAACTGGGAATAGTCCCTTAGCACCACTGGGTGTGACCCCTGAACCAAAAATAAATACATAAATATTATAAATAAGTGTCAAATGAAATTATATCACTTGCATCACTTGTCTTCCGGTTGTTCATTGATTTGCTGGAGCGGGCACCAGTAACATCTCCATATGTCCTGTCACATGCTAGTGTAGCCCAAGGAACAACACTGTTCACTCCAGGAACATGAAGAGCCTCAGACCATTCCTTCAAGTCATGGGAATGAGGTCTATAATTGTTACTGGTTTTTGGCATATCAAATACAACACAAGTAGCTTACCAGGCTCTGCCATGTGTAAGAATGCAAACACAAAAGAAATAAACATAGAGAATAATAAAGGTTGTAAGAAATATACCAAACTTTTTGCCATGTTTTCTAGGTGGTGAGATTTGAGTTCTTTCATCTCATTTAGTCTCCATGTTTTAACTCATCAGTGGATAAGGGGAATTGAATCAGTCCTAAAGATTGTTTTAAGAGTTAAAGGAATGCTCAGGAAATTGCCTGTAGCCAAAAAGGTACACATGACAACCTCTTAATGTATGTATTGTAATCCACAATGTGGAAGGGAAGGAAAAGAGAAAGAGAGAGAGAGAAAGGAAAGAAATAAAGAACCTGCCATGGAGGCGGCTGGGGGAGGGGAGGGAATCAGGGACATTGGTGGTGGAAAATGGGCGGCCTAGTCGTTGTACTGAATCTCAGCTTGGAGCTCCTTGCTGATGTAGTTCACCAGCGTGGCCAGCAGCTGCAGAACCTCACTGCCCGTGACCAGTCTGGTCAGCTGCACAGCGTCAGTCCAGTTCAGGTGCCTTATGATGACAGACACTTTGTTAAAGAGATACTGTTGCTCAGTTGGCGGCAGCTCCATTAAGATCTGAGGGATTGACTTAAACTGTCCTCTGGTCATCCAGGCACATAACAGGCCCCAGACAGCACCACCGACAGGTAATCCTGGTGGGCCGCCAACTAAATCGCCAACAAAGGCCACAGCCCCGGTGACCAGGATGCCGTGCCCAGAGTGCTCACGACCGCCTTCATTTTCCTCTTCTCGGAAATGGGGCAGAGTAGCTTCATCATCTCTCCCACCAGGAGGGGCATCTTAGAGGCATTCTTCTCCCCAGGTAGGGCACGTAGTCCTCCCTGTCCTTGTGCTCCAGCGCCTCCTCCAGGAAGGCCAGGAGGTGGTCTCTTCAAATGGCACCGTGGCTGACTTGGACGTCTGGTTCTTCTGCCAGAACCCTGCAGGTAATAGGGCATTCTCAGGGTCCAGATCGTCCGGAACCGTCTCCAGCTGCTACCTCTCCGTTTCTGACAGATTACTAAGGAGCTCATCCTCTTCAAGGTCATTGTACGTTTCTAAGTCTTTTTGGAATGGCAGAGTCATGATTTGCAGTGTGGACAATCAGTTGTTCTTTGCTATGGGGCTGCCTTGGTCTTTTATATTATATATAATATTACTTCACTTGTATCACTTGTCTTCCCGTTGTTCATAGATTTGCTGGAGTGGGCACCAGTAAAATCTCTATACGTCCTGTAGCAAGCAAGTGTAGCCCAAGGGCATCTGATATAAAAAAATATATATATATGTATATATATATATTACATATTATATATATAAAACCTCACTAAAATGTTGTAGATTTATTTAATTAAGTCCAACTGCCCT
The DNA here is from genome assembly GCA_021461705.1 of Cryptotis parvus. Taxonomy (NCBI): domain Eukaryota; kingdom Metazoa; phylum Chordata; class Mammalia; order Eulipotyphla; family Soricidae; genus Cryptotis; species Cryptotis parvus. The sequence goes on from JAJIBD010003070.1 coordinate 151,168, forward strand.
CAGAGTGAGATACTTGGCTAAGGATAAGGAGGGCATGTGTCTTATAAAGAAACTGAGCGGCAAAAATAAAAGGATATTTATGCATTTACTTTTAAATTCAACTTTTATTGATCATTAACTGAGGTCAATATTTTACATTTCTTCTTTTTAACTTATTAATATCAATCAAAATCCTCACTCTTTCTCTGTTTACTGGGAGGAAAGTGTAACTCACCTTTCAGAAAAACATTTCAATATACTGCTACATACACAAATAGAAATGGTTTTCTTCTCAAACAATGCGAATGTTATTACTATAAGGACTTTTTTAAAACCCAGAATAAGTAACAGAGTAAGATCTAGCCCTGAGGGAAAAAAAATACTAGAGTGGGATGGGATAATTAGGGGGATGGAAGAAGGTGCCTTATCAAAAAATACAGATTTCATTTAGCCTACTCTGATTATGGTTTCAAAAAATCCTCATTGATTGGAAATCAGCGAGAGGTAGGATAAGTGAAGAATAAACACTATAGTAAGAATCCAGGAAAGCAATAAATTATGACAGAAAAGGACCAGGTTATGGTTGGTAGTGATTTTGAGATGATATAAATATATAAACATATTTTGTAAGTTGTAACTAATAATAGTGGTTAATAAAATGAATGAAATATTGGAGTAAATAGAAAATAATCAATTGATTGCTTCTGATCAGACAAAAGTATGCTATTTTTAAGGAAAATACAAAAGACATTGCATTTTTTTCAGAGTTCAAGATCAACAAAATTTTGATGCAAAAGGAATAGGCTAAACTCAAATATTAAGCAAATTTACTATTAACAGGTTAAAGTGAACACATGCTTGATTATCATTCTTTCAAAATTTAATCTAAATCTGACTCAATATTGGAAAACTAGCCAAAAATAAAGAAAAAATAAACAAAAGTACAGGAAAAATTCAGTATTAAATAACAAAGTTGTCTAGCCTTCGAACCAGAGAAATAGTATAAAAGGCAATGTACTTGGCTTTCATGCACCTGACTTGAATTGGATCCCTTGCTCCCTGAGTCTCCCAAACATTATTCCCAAGCAAAGAGCCAAAAATAATTCCTAAACTTCAATTTCCATGCTGGTAGTTTTTTTTTCCTTCTCTTTCTATTTTATCTTTTTTATATTACATCCAGTGGTATTCAGGATTTATTCAAGGCTCTGTGCTCAGGGATCACTTCTGGTGAGCTCAGGAGACCATATATTGTACCTAATATTAAACCTGGGTTCACCATATAAAAGGGAAACATCCTACCCACTATACTATTGCTCTGACTTTGAGTAATTCTTTTCTGAAAGTGGGCAGTAGGCTTAGGTTTGGAACCATTTGTTATATCCACAAATGCTGATAAAGGTAGACAGAGTTAAATATTTCCTTTGAATCTCCAAGCTACTTCTCTTCTTATAGTCTCTACACTGGCCAAAGGTGGTGCCATTAACAAAGCGGCTAACAACCACCCGAGGAAACATTTTCTCTTCAAGTTACCATCTTTAATTAGACTCCAACTTCACTAGATTTATATTCCTTACTTTGATGAGTCATTTGAGGCTCAGGTACAATGTGTTTGGGACCATTATGGCCATCAGCTGTGTCTGTTCATGCTAGGTGAGGGAACTTGTCATGTAAAGGCTCAAACTCTATGCTTTGTGCATATAAGATATTATACCCATTGAACAACATCCCTGGATCCTATATTACTTATGTCTTCTTAAATATCTTTATCCCTACTTAAGACCAATGTGTTAATGTCTAGAACTGAACAAACCATGTGAAATATCACTAGGATTCTTTGAACATTTGAGCTAATTCAGAACTCACTGTGCTCTGTTGGACACTTGCATGGAACTCTGTATCTGTTGTTTATTGCAAATTACAGAAGTGCTATTTATTAACCATTATTTCCTTTCCCAATGTCATTCTGTTTTGTTATTTTCATGACTTGCCAGGATTAGAGTTCCTAAAAAATTAGAGTAAACTGGTATATTTACTCTTGTATAATACTACATAGCTTAAAAAAGGTCTTACACAGAGTTTGCATGTACAATAAACATAAAACTCAGTTTATCCTCATATTTTAAGTAGATGTTACAAATATATGTAACATCTGACATAAGAGACATAATAAGACATATGCCCTCCATCAACCAGAGACACAGATACATGGGGCAGAGCTGTTACCGACTCTCCCTGTGCTCTGCTGCTCATGATGCATCCGGGAGGGAGATTGTGCTCTGGTCCTGGCCCTCCACCCCAATAGAGCCTTGGAAGAAGCCAGAGGAACCCTGCATCATGATGGCAGCCATTTTCAATGTCCGGACTCCACAGCTTGTTAGAGCTCCACCCAATAGAAAAGCATATCTCAAGTCTGGCTTGTCAGAGGTCCACCCTAGATAGAAGCCTATTTCTTCTCAGGTATGCTGGTTTTGTGAACTAAAACCACTGGGATCTCGAGGAGATGCTGGTTTTGGCACTTAAGTCACTGGCCTCTCATGGAGATGGAGCTGGGATCCATTTCTCCACCTCTATGTCATCCAGGAGGCCCAGTGGACCCACCCATGAACTGCTTCTGGGCTGTTGGCCATGAACCAGAGACACAGATACATGGGGCAGAGCTGTTACCGGCTCTCCCCATTGCACGCAGCCACTTTGTGACCATGTGTTGCATCACTAAATGCAAGAACTGAGAGCACCTGAAGAGCAAAGCCTGGCAAGTTACACATATCATATTCAATATGCCAAAAACAATAACAACAGCAGACCTCATTCCCATCACCTGAAAGAATAGTTTGAGGCTCTTTCTGTTCCTGGAGCAAGCAGAGGCCCTTGGGCTATACTAGCACTCTACAGGCATGAATGGAGATGCTACTGGTGCCCACTCGAGCAAATTGATGAACAACGGGAAGACAAGTGATACAAGTGATAATTCAGATTAAGCTTCAGAGGATATGTCAGAAGTAATATTTTAATTTAGGAAAAAATGCACATATTTTACAAGATAAATATTTATTTATTTTGCTTTGGGGGCCATACCCAGTGGTGCTCAGGGTTTATTCTTGGTACTGTGCTCAGGGATTACACTAGGTGGTATTCAGGGACCATATGTGGTGAGGCACAGGCAAGCACTCAAATCATTGTACTATTTCTCAGGGCTGCTTTATGGAGTTTAGACAGAATTTGCAAAAAATAAAGTAGTGAACTCATGCTAAAATCCAATTGCCATTCTCATTTAAGGATCCTTGAAATTTCAGCCCATACAGGGCACATGATTTGTGTCCTATTATTTCTATATTATTCTTTTTACAAATTTTATTTTTATTTATTGATTTTTAAAAATATTTATTATGACACTGTAAGATAGACATTTACAAAGCTGTTCATGATAGGGTTTCAGTCATACAATGTTGCAACACCCATCCCTCCACCAGAGCACATTTCCCACCACCAATGACCTTGATTTCCCTCCCTTGCCCCAGCCCCCACCTGCCTCTATGACAGGCACTTTGCTTCTCTCTCTCCCTTTCTCTCTTCTTTTGCACATAGTGGTTTGCAATACATACACCACAGGACTGTTATAAATATCTCTTTGTCTACTTTCATTACTCAGATCTAGTATGCATTAACATTTTAGTCAGAGGCTAGGTAGGATAGAGAAGGGATCAGCTTGCCAATAATAGTTTCTATGCTATTCTTATAAGAAACATGTCCTAGTATGTAGGTGATAAATTTGGACATGTGATTGCACAACATAGTAGTTTGTAGATGAAAATTTAATCTTGGAATAGAGGTTGCAAAACTTACTTGATCTACGGCCTCCTTTAAAATTTCTCTTTGCACCTTTCCCTGTCCATACATCTTTCTCTAAGAAACAAACAGAAAGTGTTCTTCCAATTGGACCAGAGGCTACTATTACTCCCTTGGATTATTCTAACATCCTCCAAGGAAACACTGATATTTCTCACTTTGGGGAAATACTGCTTAGACCATTGCTATATCTCAGTTCTTTACATTGTCATACATAATCATCAGAAAAAATGTAAACTTTATTGTTCCTGTAAAATGTGAATTTGTTTGCTAGTCCCTATCTACTCTGATCCTTATATAATCCACTGATCCTGAGAGATAAAGAATCCCAAAATAGCTTAGCCAGAATCACATTATCAAAGAGTTTCACAACTCATAGAAAAAAATAGTAATTTGAAGGGGTTCCTGCTCTTTTTGCCTTTTTATGGGGTAGGTCTCCTCTTTGGTAGGACTCTCTCTCGGGTGAGATCCTCCCTCTTTGATAGGATTTCTTTCCAGTGGGATCCTCTTTGGTTGAAGACTTGGACCCTTTGTATGGTCTAAGTTCTGACCAAAGATAAGGTCTCCCAATATATTGGATTGCTGTGGTAGAGCTTTTGTATTATTAAAAGCCTTTTTTTTTTGGAACTGCACTGGACTTGTTAGTGTTCTATTCCCTGGAAGACTCGGAGGTAGAAGAAAACTTCTTTCCTAACACTGCTGGGAACCCCATCAGCTCCCTGACACTATATAGATAAAAACAATTTAATATCACACTCACATCAAGTGTATTTAAAATATGCACAAAAAGACTGGTCCTCTGGCGTGAACCCAGAGTAATAGCAGAGCTTGACAAGCTACCCGTGGTGTAAACGATTTGTCAAAAACAGTAACAATAATGACCTCATTCCCAATGAATGGAGTTGTTACTGGCACCCGCTCGAGCAAATCGATGAACAATGGGAAGACAAGTGATACAAGTGATACTGCACTTTTTATATTATTTGTCTCTGATTGGCTATTACAGGGTGCTTTACTTAAAGAAGTCATTCAGTAAGTTCAACAATTGTCTGATTGAAGTTGAGTTATTAGAAACTCCCCTAGTTCACGGAAGTCCTTGCTTTTGTTTCTATAAGCATGTGGTCACTATATCAACACCAGCACTTATCCTGAAAAAATCCTCATGAATGCAGCATGTTTTAAAAGGCACTAGACTCTAAGTATTAAAATGATGAATTTTGGCTTCTACTACATCCACCAGCTTATGAAAGGGATACATTTTACAAATATAAAAAAGCATAAGAAAGATTGAATTGTCATAATTTGCAACTTTATACTTTGTGTGTTTAATTTTAAAAGTGATCCAGTAGAGGTGACTCAGAAAAAATTTGAACAAAGACTAAGAAAAGAGATAGAAGAGGAAGGGGGGATCTCATTTAGTGTTTTACTTATAATACAACATCCTGGTAGGTATCTAGCAACACCTGAAACACTAAAGTGAGAAAACTTTTGAATTTTCTGTGATTCTAATAGAAAAAGAATGAATAGTAATCCAGGTAAGTTAGACCCAAAGCAGGGGTAGCTATAGGTATACTGAATAATGGGGGTGAAATGACAAGGGTCACAAAAACATGAATCCAGCAAATAGCTGCTCATACTATACTTTGCTCATGAGGCGCCCAGGAGGGATGGCAGATTAGAGCCCTGGCCCACCACCCCAGCAGAGCCTCACAACAAGCCAGACGACCCCCAGTCCATGAGGACCTCCATTTTCCACATCTGGACTTCCCCCTCATCAGAACTCCACTCAGCAGACCAGCCTATCACAGCCCGGCTCATTGAGATCCACCCTTCTGCAGTCCTTTATAATCCGGCCCAGGTATGCTGATCCAGAGACAGACATAGGGCAGAGCTGCTACTGGCTCTCACTGTGCCCAATAGCTCATGAGGCGCCTGGGAAGGATGGCAGGTTCTATCCCTGGCCCGCCACCCCAGCAGAGCCTCACAACAAGCCAGAAGACCCCCACTCCATGAGGGGCCTCCATTTTCCACATCCAGACTTCCCCTTCGTCAGAACTCCACCCAGCAGAAGAGCCTATTACAGCCAAGCCACGCTGTTCATCAATAAATACTGGACTTTGAGATGACTACAAGAGTATGCTACTCACACAGCGGAGCCTGGCAAGCTACCTGTGTCGTATTTGTTATGCCAGATACCAGCAACAATTATAGACCTCATTCCCATGACCTGATGGAATGGTTTGAGACTCTTTATGTTCCTGGAGCAAGCAGGTGCTCTTGGGCTCTACTTGCATGAGAAAGGTCATATGGAGATGTTACTGGTGCCTGCTCGAGCAAATCAATGATGAACAGGAAAACAGTGATACAGTGATACTATACTTTGCATTTGAAAGAATTGTTACTCCTTAGTCAAAGGTAGAGGAGGCACCCTTTTCACATGGACAGAATCTATATTTGGTGGCAGTACTTGATATTTTATTTTCCTGTTAAAAATATGTTTTTAGTCTTCAAGCTCTCCCTTTTCTCTGCTAATCAGCAATCTATTTACTGTATGTTAGGGATTTTATTTTGTCTTATTTGTTTAGCAATGTTGCTTTTATATACTTTGCATATTTTAGGTATTTCATAGAATATTCACCAAAACTATGAATGAAAATATTTTATATTTTTTGTACTTTATCAAAACTACTGTGTGATGAAATTGGATTATGGATTATCTGATATAGCCTCCAAATAACTTTCTGTTCTCATACCCATTTATATGTTATTCTGAGGATCCGATCGTGAGTATTTTCATCTGACTCTCACCTGCCTAATTTATTGGAAAGAGGATGGTAATAATTATGTCTTATTATAATCAAATTTCTGCTTCTTGGTTCCTCTGGAGTAGATTTGTGCATATGGACTCTTAAGAAGTGTAGATTATCCTTCAGTTTCATGATAATTTGTTTCTTCTAAATCAATACCCAATCCCAGAGGCCAAATATTCACCCTCATTGTGCTTAGAATCTTTTAGATGTCTGCCAGAAATAAGCACTGTGATATTTAAAGATACCCATGAGATCTATATACTGCTCAGGTAGTCATTCTTCTAAGGTTTTGATTTATCTATATATAAAAACTAGTTTATATGTGTCTGACTCCTCTAAGTGCACATGGCTAAATGCACTAATCCATAGAATATATTTATATCATGAACCTTGAAATCAGATTTACTCTTTCCTTGTCCATACTCTCTAGTCTTGTGACTGTATGAAAATAGCTGATGATATATGTCCATGTTTCGGTCTTCAAAAAAGTGGTGAAAAATGTAAAACATGTAAGACATCAGTCTGTGTGAGTAAAATACAGGGAAGAAGATGGATTTCAGGGCAATAATTTAAGGTATATATGGAAGAAAATCATCAAGTTCTTACCTTTAAATTTCTAAGAAATTTGGGGTTTCAGAAAATTGGGGTTAAGAAAAACCCTTAGGTTTCTAGAAAATTAGGGGTTAAGTAATATATCTGAAATCTTATCAAAATTTAAAGACTATCTTGAAATAGCATGTCTGTTTGATGTAAAATGAATAGAGAAAGGCATTTTGAATATTTGACAAAAATTTCTCACCCTGTAAGTCTTTGATATTACCACAATTCTCTTAATTCATAGGATACCCAGACTATTCCTAATAATTTTAATGGGAAAGAATAGGCAGCACTGACTTTCCCAAGGCATCATTAAAAGTCTATGAGATGAACTTAACTTTCCTCCAAACAATACTTTTTGTTTCTTCCACACCTTTGCTATAGTTACTTATCTTGATTGACAGATATAATATACTAACTTGGCAGTCATCAGGGCAATTTTTTGGTATCACTTGTCTTCCCGTTGTTCATCAATTTGCTCAAGCAGGCACCAGTAGCATCTCCATATGTCCTATTGCAAGCAAAGTGTACCCCAGGGGCATCTGCTTATTCCAGAAACAGGAAAAGCCTCAAACCATTCCTTCAGGTCATGGGAATTAGGAAAAAGTTCCCATGGAAAAAATTCCCATGAATTTTTTTTGTACAATATGTCAAATCCATATTTTCTTTTTTCTGCTTTGTTTAGTATAATTGATTGTGCAAAAGGAGTCTGCAACTGTGGTATCTACTTACCATGATAAGAAATTATAACTTGCTTTTTTAATTTCATGCACCGATTTTTTGTCTTGGATCTGATTTCTTCACCTTTTGTTTTTGTCAATTTGGTGCTCATCTACACAATCCAGTGCAGATCATGATTTTAAATTTTAGGCTTAATTTATTTTCTTTTTCGTAGGTCAGTTTATTTCTCTCTCTCTCTCTCTCTCTCTCTCTCTCTTTTTTTGGTCGGTGTTATTGCATAACTCAGTGTAAGAGACTTTTTATTCTATTTCGTGTTTCCAAGTCTTCTTTACTTGTGTTACATTGGGTTAAAGAATTTGCTTTTGTATCCAAATTCTACATAACATCATAGCTCACTTTATGAATTTAGTAACTTGCTGAATTTACTGCAAAGAATAAAAATATGCATGCCATCTATTAGAAAAAAAAATAGAACCCAGGTTTTCTTATTTTCCTGTTCTTTTTTTTTTTTTTTTTTTTTTGTGTCAGATCTGGCATGCTCAAAAGTTCCTCCTGGCTCTGCACTCAGGATTTACTCCTGGCGGCGCTCGGGGGACCATAGGGGATGCCGGAGATTGAACCCGAGCTGGCATGGGCTAGCCTTGTGCAAGGCAAATGCCCTACCCATTGGACTATCACTCTGGCCCCTTATTTTCCTGTTCTTATCTCCTTTCATAATAATTTGTAAAATCGTCATAATAGAATCTTGAAACAATATTAGTTTCCTAGCTGAGAATAATATGGCAAGTACCTTAAGAGCACTTGAGTCTGAGTGGGCAAGCAGTGCCACACAGAATAATTAAATAGAGCACCTTTAATGTAAACAGTTTCCTGGAGAAGCTTAACAGTTGCTATAATGAAATTATAAGTATGAATAATTGAAATAAAGAGCATGAAGAAATTAAAGAATAATAATTAGGACCAGGAGGGTAGAGGTAAATGGCTTGAGGTTACATATTCAAAAATAGTGGAGAGGTAGGTTGAACCCAGTATTTTATGAAGGTCATTACAAAGCACAATGCTTTAAAAGAAAAGGCAGCATTCACAGTGTGTGGAAAATATGGCCAGATGGAGCAGAGGCAAGTGTAAAGAAAAGAGACAGAATTTGAAATATCTTTGTGAAGTAAAACGAATGAGCTAAATTCAATCTGATTTTAAGCTCATTCTATTTTAAGGTCAAATTTTAAATCAGGTATTTGAAAGCTAATTTAGTAAAAAAAACTCTATATGGCATACATTTATCATAAGAAATTATATAGATAGACACATATATACATATGTAATTTATTAAGCCATATTTGTATGATATCTGAAGATCAATGTTAAGAAAATAGAAAACAGGTAATACTTAAACTATGAGAATGAATGTTTTGTTTTTCCAGGTGTGAGTCATGCCTAGTTTATGATGAATCATTCAGAGATTACACTCTATACTCAAACTCACTTCTATTGGTTTATTAGTACCTTATATTGGTTCAACCTATCAAGCTTCTGAGAGCAGAGTAAAATATAAATTGCTTTGTTCTCAGTGATGATGCTGAAGTATACAGAATTGAGGATCTTAGATTTTTTTCCAAATAAAAGAAAAAATGTATATGTGATTTTAGTCTACTAGTATTCTGCATTGTGCTCATCTTTAAAAAATAAATTTAACTCTTGGCATATTTTTATTGATGAAATGGAATTCCAGTGGCCAAAATTCATAATGATTGTTAGAAATTTAGGTCTGAGTCATTTTAAATGACAGCTGTACTAGACTTTGTAAAGATAAGGAAATGTAGAGTCTTACAAGATAGATAAATTGGTCAGAGTTAGCTCATGCTTCAATAAAAACTAAATATCAGGTCTTTCAATCTACAGTATTTGTTTCTACTAACAGTAATTTTTTTTGTCTATGTTCTGGTAAAGAAAATATAAATAATATTCTCATAAACCCACGTGACCCTCTAATCGCTAAGGTCAACAGAGAGGTAAATATATAGACATGATATGAGGAACATCAACAATATTTCTACCACTTAAATAAAAGTCATTATAAATAAAAAAACTAATCACTTGTATCACTTGTCTTCCCATTGTTCATCGATTTGCTTTAGCGGGCACCAGTAACATCTCCATATGTCCTGTTGCAAACAAGTGTACCCCAGGGACATCTGCTTGCTCCCGGAACAGGAAAAGCCTCACATCATTCTTTCAGGTCATGGGAATGAAGGCGATAATTGTTACTGTTTCTTGTCATATCAAATAAAACATGGGTAGCTTGCCAGGCTCTCCGTGTAGGTGGTATACTCTTAGTAGAAGGCTTACACCTCGAGCATTTACTGATGAAACTCAATGGGGAAAGATCAGGGTTTCTCTTGCGTGGACTTTGATGAGCTAAGGAGTCTGGATGTTGAGAATGACTGACGTCATGGTGTGGGGTTTGCTCTGACTTTCTGTAAGGCTCACTGGGATGATGGGTCACAACTAAAACCAGCCTAGTATTGTATACAGTGTATAAATGTGAAAGATCCTGGGAAGGAACTAATCCTAACATCTAGTACTATTTAAGACTGTCGTGAGGCTGCAGAGTGGTCTTGCACCAATGGAGCTCTGGGTCTGGCATGTCTCTTTTCTAGGGTAGCTGGTGTGGAGGTGGAGAATAGGGAGGAGGAGCCCAAATCCCTGCTCCAAGTCTGGCCAGCATGGCTCCACCCCTGCACGTGTGAGCGAACCCTTGGAGCAATGTTGGACTTGGACTATGTTACAAAAAACTAATGTAACATAAAATAATTCCACTTCTCTTCTACATGAATTTTTGTCTTAAGATTTGAAAAAAAACTAAGAAATAATCCTATTGAATGAAGAGAATTTTCTTTAGAAATGTAATCAATTAAGTCTCTGGGACTAACTAGTTTGTCAGTTACTGGAAACTGCCAAAGTGAGTTTGTCAGTCAGGTCATTCCCTTCTTTCCGAAGAAGAAAAAGAGATGAGATTTAAAAATTAATAAAATAGCTTAAATTTAAAACATGAGGCATTATTGAAGAAGTTTTCAGGAATGACAAAGAACTATGATGCTTCCCATACCAATGTAGTAAATAAAACCAATATTATGGCTTATTCCCTATCAGGGAGCTGCTGGGGTCTCCAACATTAGCAGGGCAGACATTATCTTCTATCTCCTAGGCCACCAGGGAACGGATGAAAACTCATGAGTCTGGCGCATTCCAACAAAAGCTTTTAATAGTGCAAAAGCTCTACCACTGTGATCCAATATAACAAAAGAACTCTAGATCTGGTCATAATTTAGACCATACAAGAGAGCCCAAGTCTCCCACCACAGAGGATCCTACCAGAAAAGAGTCCTACCAAAAAGAAGGGGGCAATTGCCTCAAGTCACTCCCCTAGTATACACCAAAGTAATCCTAACTGTTGACAGGTAGGGTCCAGTCAATAAAGAATCCTAAAAGCTTCTAGATAGAAGAGGGGGTGTAGAAGGGTGGTGCCACACCCTATTACAGGTATAAACAAAAGATTATGCCAAGGACTAATCCCTTCTTCCCAGATTCTCTTATGTAAAACATTGGAGAGAGAGAGGGTGCTGCTCTAAAGTAAGACATCTTAATTTCATGGGCTTCATATAATATAGATGAAGGTCCTTCTTATTTATTATTTGCACCAGGGTGAGTCTGAGTGTCTTGTTCTCTGTATACCGAAAGGGTCATGCTCGCCTGCTTTAGGACAAACTAATTTGATCCTTCCTATAATCTTAAATGATAGTCTCAGCATAGCCAGGGAGGTAGTCTCCTGGTAAAGTCTAACTGTCTCATACTGGGTGCAGTGGGTATAAAGAGGAGCTGTGCCCAATCTAGATAACATAGAAGTCTTAGTAGATGTATAATAAGTCAGAAGTTATTCAGAGTCAAGGTGATTTCTGTAGCTGCCACACCCTCCATCAGTGTTTACATAGAAGAGAGATCTCATTAGAAGGAAACTTGGCTTAAGAACATGTAAATAAATTAAGCTCTGAGCAAAGCTCCCAAACTATCTAAGCCTGTGATCTAACAATAAACTATGAAAAAAATATGACCTGAATATGAATGTCATGGCTTTCTACAATTATCAATGCAATCTGAATTTTTTGTATTGAAAACTACTGCATAGTTTATTCTATGAGCTTCAATAGCTTACTCGAGACAGTAGAAAGAGCTTAACATTAGATATAGAGTATACACGCCTTTAAAAAGTCCCAGTAATACTGTACCTCATTTTTATAATCATGTATAATCTCTTTTATTGAAAGCCAACTACACAGGATTGCTGCATGGACTCAATAGAATACAGCAGGCTTGAGTGCTACTCTTCTGAGACTTTGCTATAACACTCTATAGGTTTGTCTTCAATGTCGCCTTCCTCTCTCTACTCTTTATCTTCTCTTTTCACCCTCATCTCCTTTGTTTCCATTCTACTTTTTATTTCTCCCTTTTCTTCTACAACACCTTCTTCTATGTCCTCTCTTTATGCTTCATCTTCCTCTAGCTTTCTTCCTTTCCTTTCTCCCCACACTGCCTGTCTTTGTCTCTCTGAGGAACAGGATATATTCAGGCAGTTTCACATAAATGCTCTTATTTATAGTCAAAACTGAGAACTTCTACCAACTGTCATTAGTGAATTCCACCTTTTGTCACCTAACAAAAGGCTTCAGAGATGTTGCAGTTCTGGTTAGCAAATTGGCAGTAATTTCATGAGAAATAGAGCAGGAATCAACTACCTAATATGTTCTATAACTTTTGTTTTAAAGTCACTAAAAAGAACAAGAACAGTCTTCTTTTCTAGATTCAATGAATATAATTTGGGAAATAGACAATTCTCTTTAAACTTGTCTTCTATTAGTCCATTTACCAACTGATTACCCTTACCTTATTTTTTTCCTATTTATTTTATTGTTTACAAAAATCATTTCTTATCATTATTCAATGTTGGGCTCTAAAAGGTAACCTTAGGGCATGGCACTGTCCCTGCACAAAGCTCAAAAGGCTGCAGCCAGAAGTGAGTCCTGACCAAGTGTTTGCACCCAAAACTTCTATGCTTATCCAAGCTAAGGTGAGGCAGGGTGTGCCTGGTCTGCTGACCACACTAATATGTAAATCTATGATTGTTATCTGTGCAATGACCCAGGATCTTGCAAATGCCATGTGACTTTTGCTTGTACCCCCCTTTGTCGGGGCGCTCCGCCGGGGTCCCCGACAGTGCCAGGAAGCGAGTTCCCTTCTACCTCCGGCCGGGCGAGGAATGGATGAACACTCAGGAATCCGATACAGTTTTAAAAAGGCTTTACTTATCACAGGTTCAGGCATACAAATCAGCAAAAGGAAAACCCGATGCTTAGGATTCCAGGCTAGAACCCCAGCCACGTGTAGGCCAAGATGGCGACCACCACGTGTAAAACTTCCAAGGGGAATAAACGCCACAAGGCGAGATCCCACCAGGAAGAAGCCCGGGAGAGTGGGAACCGGCTAGTTTATACCCCCCCCCCCCCAACTCAGACCTTCCTCCCATTGTTATGGAAAGCAGGGAGGGTCCAATGCCCTCAGGTAATCCCTCCCTGCATCTCACCTAGGGCCTTTACTGTGCTAATGTTTTGAGCCGGGAATGCCTTTGAAATGTAGAGAAGGGGGTTTCTGAGATGGCATGTCACTGTACCAAAGATCAACACCAATGCCAGTTAAATATTTCTCCAAGCCTTCACAAGTCTCCTCTACTTCATTGTAGTTTTATATTTTATCAGGGAGCCATGCTTGTTTGTTTGGAAGCAAACAGCATTTCTCTCTGGTCTAATTACTTAGGTGTCCTACGTGGCCAGGCTAATATGCTGGTAAGATCTAGCTAGTCCCACGATGATTGTGATAGCATGGGAGAATATTTATACCAGCTAGTACAGCATACATGGTCGGATAAACTGCCACATTTAGACTACCCCCCTTATCTATGGAGTGATTTGCGGGAGGCAATCCAGAGCAGATGCAGCGGCCCTTAGGAGTCCTGCAACACCCCTTCACCTAAAAATTGTATAAAAGCTTAAACTGTGTTCAGCCAATGGGAACTGCTTTCTAGGACCCCAGCTGTGTTGGTGTCTTTATTTTCTTTTTTGCAGCAGTGGCAAGGCAAATGCTTCTTCCATGCCCTTCCCTCTCCTGTCACAAATATGAAGTCCAGCAAGATTCAGGTCTCCCTTTTCGTGCCAGAGGTCACTGGCCAGGGCCCGCCCCTGACAATTCAATTTTCAGCTTAAGACTGAGGATGAGCACTCTAGTGGTTAAACTGTATCAGTAAAGTTAGAATAAAATTAAAAAAATTCTGGACCTTTCCAAATGTATTATGCCCATATATGTATGTGTATGTGTGTATATGTACATATACATGCACATGCACATGCATATGTATGTGCATATGTAAATGTATATGTAAACGTAAATGTAAATGTATATGCATATGCATATTTATATGTTTATGTATGTGTATTGTATATGTATATGTATACACAATTTTTAATCACTGTATCACTGTCTTCCCTTTCATCATCGATTTGCTTGAGCGGGCACCAGTAACATCTCTATATGTCCTGTCTCATGCAAGTAGAACCAAGGGCACCTGCTTGCTCCAGGAACATAAAGAGCCTCAAACCATTCCATCAGGTTATAGGACTGAGTTCTATAATGGTTACTGGTATTTGGCATAACAAATATGTCACGGGTAGCTTGCCAGGCTCTTCTGTGTAGGTAGCATATTCTTGTAGCCATCTCTAAATCAAGCATTTATTGATGAACCACGCGGCCAAAATTCGGCTGGGCGAGACGGGCTGTAATAGTTTGTAATATATATTATATACTAGGGTATTGAGGATTAGGTAAGGGCATCAAGCTCATTGCAGCTAATGATAAATAGAAAATATTTAATAATAAAAATGGTGGAATGCTAAAGATGTAAAAGAAAAAAGAAAAAATGGAAAAGAGCATCTTGTGCTTTAATTAGATAAGATGTAGAAATACACAGAAATCTTTCATTACAATATGAACTTTTTCTCCTGAGGCATAATTTTCATGTATACTTACAAGAAAGTATTTAATTCATTTAATTATGATGCAACCAGATGCAATTGTAGTCATATCATTGAGTGAACACTGAGAATAAAATCTACATCTCTTACTGAGGATTAATGATTTAAACATTTTTTTCAACTATTTTCCTTTCTTTCTATGACTAATTTGGTATTAATAAACTGTTCCTGTTCAGAAATTGTTAATATTTCCCTTTTCTTTTCATCTCATCCCAGGAACAGGCGTACTTATAACAAGTAGTTCACTTTCATAGTGTTTTTGTTTAAATATTTTATTATGCCACCTTTAGATATACAATTGCATGATGTTCATGTTTGAATTTTGGTTCTACAGTGTTCCAACACCCATCTCTCCACCCCTGCCCATCTCCCATCACCAATGTCCCCACCTCCCTCCCCCTTTCCCCAACTGCCTCCATGACAGGTTCTTTGTCTCCTCTCTCTCTCTCTCTCTCTCTCTCTCTCTCTCTCTCTCTCTCCTTGCTCCCTTTTCTTACACACTGTAGATTTTAAAATATTCTAATACATGATTGGTTCCACTAGTTTGATGTACTGGGTCTAGACCACAAAAATGGTGGTTATTATGATGAGCAAGTCTCATCCGGCTGCTTCCAAGGCCCTACAGAGGTGATGGGCCCATTCCCAAAACCCATCTTGCCTCCTAGGAGCCTCATGGTCAGCTGAGCTAGTGGAGAGCCAGATGCTAGCTCTCCCCAGTGTGTCTGAGTCTCTGCATCATGACCGAGAGCCCTGAAGCAGTTCTTGGGCCTGGTCAAAGGCCTCTGGGACTGGTCAGAGAGGGGAATGGGGACCCCAGCTCCATCTCCAGGAACACCCAGTGACTTCCGATTCCAAGAACTGCCTACCTGGGCTCGAACTCAGCTGCTCTGAGCTCGTCTTGAGATCAGCATCCCTCTTGCATGGGATGTGATGAGCTGTGGGGTTCAGACTGCGAAAATGGTGGCTATTATGGTGAGCAAGTCTCATCCGGCTGCTTCTGAGGACCTACAGAGGTGATGGGTTAACACCCAAAACCCATCTTGCCTCCTGGGAGCTTCAGGGTCAGCTGAGCTGGGGAGAGCCAAATGGCAGCTCTTCCCCATGTGTCTGTGCCTCATGGCTGAGAGCCCCGAGGCAGTTCGTGGGCGGAGTCACCAGGCCTCCAGGACGGGTCACAGAGGGGAAGAGGTACCCCAGCTTCATCTCCAGGAATGCCTGGTGACTTCTGCCTCCAAAAGCCACCTACCTGGGCCCGAACTCTGCTGCTCTGAGATCAGCTTCTCTTTTGCATGAGTTCTGATGAGTGTGGGGTCCGGACTGTGATAGTGCTGGCTATTATGGTAAGTGAGTCTCATCCGACTGCTTCCAAGGCCCTACAGAATTGATGGGCCCACTCCCAAAACCCGTCTTGCCTCCTGGGAGCTTCATGGTCAGCTGAGTTATGGGAGAGCCGGATGGCAGCTCTCCCCCATGAGTCTGAGTCTCTCATCTTTTTCTCTATCTCTATTTCTGTCTCTGTATTTCTTCTCTCTCTCTTCTCCTACACCTTGTGACTTCCCTTATGGTTTATGATGCAATTATCTATGTGTATATTCAGTAGTGAGTTCTAGTGTGACATTATAGTTCCTCATTCCCCATCAACCTCCCCAGTTTGTTAAAACTACAATGATCATTATGAGGTACAGATGTGAAAGATCCTGGGAAGGACCTGGTCCTAGCCTATTTTGTTATCTAAGCCTCTTGCATCTCTGCACACTGTCACAGCTGTGTGTCTGGTCTGCTGCTTGTCTGGTTCATCTTGATGAGAAGGCTGTGAGCTCATAACCACACCCACTGGCATGGAGATGGTAGAGTCCAAATCCCTGCTCCAATTCCGGCCAGAGTGGCTTCCCCTACATGACTGCTTTACCCTAGGAGCTATGTTTGTCTCCGCTGGGGACCAGTTGATTCCACAGAGACTCCATGGGCTGCTCCATGTGGGCTGGGCACTGTAGCTGTGTGTCTGGTCTGTCCCTTGTCCAGTTCATCTCTATTGTTACTGTTTTGGGCATATCAAATACACCATGGGTAGCTTGTCTGGCTCTGCCATGGCTCTGGGTTCATCCCAGAAGGCCCAGTCTTTTCCTATGTCAGACCATCCATCATCCAGGGTCCACAGGGCAGAGCCCTGTGGGTGTAAACAAGCCCATCTCCTGTCTGCCAGCTGCCAATGCAGGTGGGTACTGCAGTCACACCTCAACACCTCGAAGGGCAGGACTTTCATAGTGTTTTTGAATAAATATGGAAGTCATACACATGTATACCTCTAAAAAGTAATTTTTCCAGAGACTTAAGTTGAATAGTGAGCAATTTCATCAATTAGTAGAATTGTATCACTTAGTAGAATTCTCTTACCTTTAAATTTAAATTGAATTTTCTTCTAGCTATTCATGACTTTCTTATCCCCCCATCCCCTGCCAAATTTTAGTGCAAGTTCTTACAAACTCTCAGAGTTCTCCTTTTATTTCCAATTTTATCTCTCTCTATTCTATAATCTAGGATAACAATATCTTTCTTATTTTATGTTTTTTGTTACATGTGTTAAAGACCATTGACTAGGGTGAGAAATATAAATATAATTTTGGGATAGGTTGGAACTCAGGTGGAGAAGAGGAGTTCTAGAGTCTAATAATGAAGCTATAGGATTCATTGACTTTTACGGTCAAAAATATGGCGATTACTCAGTGAACCCAAAAAGTGTTCATTTCTAACTAAAAAGAGGCTCTTAGAATAATGAAATATCAGTATATTTGTTGTTCTCAAGACTGGGAATTTTAAATTATTTCCATACAAAAGGTGAACTTATTGACCTTTGGAGTACTTATATGCCCTAGACTATTGATTAGTAATTATCTGTGTATGATATATATCCGCAGAATCAAAAATGTTTAGTAAAAACTATCTGTGATATACACTATGCCTCAATTAATTCTGTGGACATTAATAATCTATTTTTTTTAATCCCATTTCTATATATTATTGACAAAACATTCATACATTGCCACAGTTCTATTAAGAACAAATAATTACAATCAATCTTTGTTGTAAGGTACAAAAAAACAACTTATGAATTTGTGAAATTATAAAGTTCTTCTGATCACTGATTTGTTTTGGTTTCGTTTTCTTATCAACTAAGTTGCCCACTCAAAATTAAACTCACCAAACTTAAGATTAATTAGAGTATTTTTTTATGTCTTTGCAAAAATATATATAATCTAATCAGGTAATCTCAGGATGAATAAATAATTTTAATTAAGTGTATATAACAAAAGTAAAATTTCTGAAAGGCAACATTTCAAATACAGCAATTTCCATAAATGATGGTAGTAGTGCTTGACCGCTAATCTTTTAGTATTCGGATATAGTTTATTTTATTTTTCAATAGCATCTCTTTAGACTCTTGAAAGGAGACGTACAAACAAACTCTAAATTACATTTGACAAACTAGAGATTCAATTCCAAACATTCTGCATGTTATAATAAACAGCAGAGTCCAGAGAAACATGCCCAGCATATCAAATGATGGCAGGAACATTGGCAGAACACAGAAAAAAAATCCATACTCAGTGGTTTGCGTTTTTTGTTTCCTCCCTTCATAATAAATGAATAATAGAGAATTCTGTTTGCGAAGGAATTGGTTTAAAACCATAAATTATTGGAGCTAGAGCATAGAACAGAGGCTAGGGCATTTGCCTAGCACATGGTTGACCTGGGCTCAATCCCTGGCATCCCATATGGTACCCCAAGCACCACCAGGAGTAATTCCTGAGTGCAGAGCCAGGAGTAACCCCTGAGCATTGCTGGTGTGACCCAAAAATCAAAAATAAATAGATAGATAGATAGATAGATAGATAGATAGATAGATAGATAGATAGAGAGAGAGAGAGAGATAGAGATAGACAGACAGACAGACAGACAGACAGACAGACAGACAGACAGACAGACAGACAGACAGACAGACAGACAGACAGACAGATAGATAGATAGATAGATAGATAGATAGATAGATAGATAGATAGATAGATAGATAGATAGATAGATAATTACTGAGGCAGCTAGTGCTTTGATAGTATTATGCTCAATAAGCGGCACTTTAGCATGGGACTCAGAGGTAATCACAAAATAAATTTTAGATAATTCTTTTAAATATATTTAGACCTAAATTTTCTGTAAGCTTGTTGCCCCTTTCTTTACTATTATGTGTGTTGTTTATGTCTTGATCATGACTTACCTGCATGCTTGGTGTCATAATCACATATTTTAGCCAACTTTTTAAACTTGCTTGGGATGTTTGCATCCATGGTCACAGTGCTCCCTGAGGGTTATGCTTCTTCATCTGTGCTGCTCAGGTGTGTGCTTGCTAATGTCACACTCTAGCTGTGATGCTTACACACTAACTGTAGCACTCACTCAAGTTCACTGTAGGGATCTCACAAGTCATGCCATGAGTCTCAATTCCTGACTGTTCTGCTCCTACAGCTTGTACTGTTTGCTAGGACAGACCCCTTTGCTGTGGTTCTTGCATTAACCTGACTGTTGTGTTAATGGAAATAACTTATAGTGCTAGGGACCACACACTATAAATCAGCAAGTCTCAAACAGCAGAGTTTCTGGGACTATGATTGGCATGTTGGTGGCACAAGGGACTGAATTTATACAATTATAATTGCAAAGCTATAGTTCAATTATAAGTTACTGGAAGGATTAACATTATCAAAAGGTAATACTCCCTAGAGCTTTATACAGACTCAATGTAGTCCCTATAAAAATACCCATGATGTTCTTCAAAGAAATTGAACAAACAGTCCTGAAATTTGTATGGAATAATAAACCCCCACAAATAGCTAAAGCAATCCTTGGGAAAAAGAAGATGGGAGGTATCATTTTCCCTAACCTCAAGCTCTACTACAGAGCAGTTGTAATTAAGACAGTGTGGTATTGGTATAGAGATAGACCCGTAGACCTATGGAATAGAACTGAATATCCTGAAACACACTCTCAAATATACAACCACTTAATCTTCAATAAAGGAGCAAAAAATATTAAGTGGAACAAAGAAATCCTCTTCAACAAATGGTGCTGGGAAAACTGGGCAGCTACATGTAAAAAAATGAACTTAGACCTCCTTCTAACGCCATGCACAAAAGTCAGATCAAAATAGATTATAGATCTCAATATCAGACATGAATCTATAAGGTACATCAAAGAAAACATAGGACAAAGGCTCTAGACATCGAAACTAAAAGTATCTTTAAAGATGACACACCACTGACCAAGCAAATGGAAGCAAAGATAAACAGATGGGATTATATAAAATCGAAAAGCTTCTGCACCTCAAAAGAAACGGTGACCAAGATACAAAGACAATCCACAGAGTGGGAAAGGATATTCACCCAATACCCATCTGAAAAGGGGTTAATATCCAGGATATATCAGGCACTGGTAGCACTCCACAAGAAAAAACAGCCAACCCCATCAAAAAATGGGGAGAAGAAATGAACAGAAGCTTCCAAAAAAGAAGAAATTAGAATGGCCAAAAGGCATATGAAAAAGTGCTCTTCATCTTTAATCATCAGGAGATGCAAATCAAAACAACAATGAGGTACCATCTCACACCACAGAGACCGGACACATCCAAAACAGCAAGAACAACCGGTGCTGGCGTGGATGTGGGGAAAAAGGGGACTCTCATCCACTGTTGGTGGGAGTGCCAACTGGTCCAGCCCTTTTGGGAAAACAATATGGGCATTCCTCCGAAAACTAGATATTGAGCTCCCATTTGATCCAGCAATAGCACTCCTGGGAATATACCCGAGACCAAAAAACACATAGCAGAAACACTATCTGTACTTCTTTATTCATCTCTGCGCTATTCACTATAGCTAGATTCTGGAAACAACCTAAATGCCCAAGAACAGAGGACTGGCTAAAGAAACTGTGGTTCATCTACACTATGGAATACTATGCAGCTGTCAGAAAAGACGAAATTATGAAATTTATCTGAAAATGAATGGCGGACATGGAGACTATCATGCTGAGTGAAATTAGTCAGAAAAGAAAAGGCCAGATATAGAATGACTGCAAATTCATTAATAGGGTGTAAATAGATACTGGTGTTTTACTAAGTGTGGGAAATGTTAGTGGCAAATTAAAACTCACCATTGAATATACACAAAGAGACTTAAGTGATAAACTCTAAATATCTACAGGGCTAGCCACAATGTGTAAAAAGAAGAGGGAGAGAGATGCAGAGAAAGAGAGACAGAGAGAGAAAGAGAAGAAACTGAGGTACCTGCTATTGAGGCAGCCTGGGGGGTGGGCGGGAGGGGGTGGGGGTACCTTGGTGGTGGTAATGGGGCACTGCTGAAGGGATGGGTGCTGGGATACTGTATTACCAAGAACCAATTATGAACACCTTTGTAATTGTATGTCTCACGGTGGTATAATAAAAAAATTTAAAAAAAGATTAAAAAAAAGAAAATGTAAAATTACATGTATGTAAAAAATTACATAAAAAGATTTTAGAAGTGCAAATGAATTTAGTTGTTTCTTTGAAGTTCCCTTTGTGTAGTGTGCTTCATTATCCTTAGCCATTTCAAATACTTTACTAAAAATATGTAGTTTTTTCTAAGGATTGTTCCTGAAGAGCATTAATGGGCCTTGTACATAAGAATTGCTTGTTTTAGAACAATTATGTTATAGCATATTTCTAGAAAATGATGACTAACACAATCACAAGTCTTTTTTTTTTTTTTTTTGCTTTTTGGGTCACACCTGGCGATGCTCAGGAGTTACTCCTGTCTCTTCGCTCAGGAATTACTCAGGGCGGTGCTTCGGGGACCATATGGGATGTTAGGGATCGAACCCACGTCAGTCGCATGCAAGGCAAATGCCCTACCTGCTGTGCTATCACTCCGGCCCCAATATTTGATCATAGGACTTTGATTCTTAATATACCTTAGAATGAGTGAACAAAAGTGGTGTATACGTTTTTCATAAGTACTAATTTTTTTTTACAAATATCAAATATCTCTTACTATGTGCATCAAGAAATATTACCTTAAATCAAGAATCTAGTGGCAAGCAAGAATTTCAAAGTAATTAGATCATGAAACAAACATTATGGTAATGTATAAACATACAAATAAATATTATAATTTTTATAAAAAATTTTATTAGAATTAATGTAATATAAGACATTATATTCTTATAGATTTGTTTATTATATTCTTATAAATACTACTAGGGAATAAAGAGTAGTTCAGAAGGTGGAGAATTGGTAAGTATGAAAGCTGTATATTTTATTAAAGGTACAGTGGGTATTACTTGTAATAATGGCATTTGAAAATGAAAATTAATGGCTCACAGATAACACTGAGAAACTCTAGCCACTACTTCTATTAAGAAAGAAATAAAATAAGAGAGGAACTCAAGCAGCTTCCTTTACTTGACCAGTTTCTAAACATCTTATACAATGAAAACCCTTTGACCCTCAGCTTTTAGAAAAACTGAAAATTCTAAACAACTTTTAGAAATAATTCAAAACTTTTATCTTCATTTTACAGGGAACCTGAGAGTTTGGGATACTAAGAAACTTTTCATGGTTCTGTATCGGGGATACTGCCGGGGTCCCCAACAGTGCCGGGAAGCAAGTTCACTTCTACCTCCAAAGCTGGCGGGGAATGGATGAAAACTCAGGAATCCGATGCAGTTTTAAAAGGACTTTACTATCACAGGTTCCAATATACAATCCAAGAGCAGGGAAAACCGACGGACTCTGGGTTCCAGCTAGGCCCCAGCCACGTGCAGGCCAAGATGGCTGCCACCACGTGTTGAGGCCCAACAGAGAATGGAGAAGATGGAGAAGCAAAATGCCAAGGGAAGCAGAAATGGCAAAAAAGAGGGCAACAAAAAAGAGAGAGCTTTCTTCTTGCAGCTTATTTTATAGCTAGAAATTTGCCCAAACTTCCCAGCTGGGCCCATACTGGGCTGGGCTATCTAAAGATGAAAACAGGAAAACAGTTCTATAGAAATGTAGCAACTTCAGGAGGTCTTCTGGCTATTTACAAGGACCCAGAACTAATTCAAAGCCTCCTAGCAGAGCTGGGAGGAGTATAAGCTAAATGTAACTTCCCCTGGCAGGAAGAGTCAAATGCCCTCAGGTAATTTCTCCTCGCACCTCACCTAATATCTTGAGGCAAGATCTGCTTGAAAATGCCTTTATAGGGTAGAGAAGGGGGTTTCTGAGATGGCATGTCTCTGTACCAAAGACTATACTAATGCCAGTTAAATATTTCTCCAAGCCTTCACAAGAGTCTCGTCTACTTCACGGTAGTTTCGTATTTTAGTTGCCTTTGAGTTATCAGGGAGCCATGCTTGCTTGCTTGGAGGCAAACAGGATTTCTCTCTGGTCTAATTACTTAGAGATCCAAGGTGGCCAGGCAAATATGCTGGTAAGATCTAGCAAGTCCAACAATGATTGTGGTAGCATGAGAGAATATTTATACCAGCCAGTACAGAATACAAGAATACATGGTCAGATAAACTGCCACATTTAGACTACCCCCCCCCCTGTCTATGAAGTGACCTGCAGGAGGCTATCCAGGGCAGATGCAGAGGCTTAGGCTTTTAGATGTCCTGCAACAGTCCTGCATCTAGTAGAGGTCAAAGTTATGCCTTTAACGCGTGTCATCAGACTCCATAGTCTATTCTTAACCACTGCACTGCCAACACAGAGAGAGATCTCTAAATATAGACAACTGGGGTTTTGAAGTGGTGAATATATTAGGGATATGAGAGAAGTTAAAATATGTATGGAACAGCATTTATCCAAAGTGCCTGAGGAGCCAGAGGTGAGGAGCAGAAGACTGACAGGTGAGATCAGAGGGGAGGTAAACATAGTAAAAGCAGGCTATGAAGAGTATGTCAACGGGGATGTGTCGGGGCGCCCACAGGGGTCCCCGACAGTGCCGGGAAGCGAAGTTCCCTTCTACCTCTGAAGCCGGCAAGGAATGGATGAAAACTCAGGAATCCGATGCAGTTTTAAAAGGGTTTACTTATCACAGGTTCAGGCATACAAATCAGCAAAAAGGAAAAGCCTGGTGCTTAGGATTCCAGGCTAGAACCCCAGCCACGTGTAGGCCAAGATGGCGGCCACCACGTGTAAAGGCTTTGTAAAAAGGAGAAGACAAGACTTCCAAGAAGGGTGAGCGCTCACAAAGAGCCCAAAAAGAAACCACGAGAGAGGAAACCGGCTAGTTTATACCCCTGCAACTCAGACCTTCCTCCCACTGTTATGGAAAGCAGGAGGGTCAAGCCCTTAGGTAATCCCTTCCTGCACCTCACCTAGGCCCTTTAGTATGCTAATGTTTTGAGCCAAGATCTGCCTGGAAATGCCTTTATAGGGTAGAGAAGGGGGTTTCTGAGATGGCATGTCTCTGTACCAAAGACTAATACTAATGCCAGTTAAATATTTCTCCAAGCCTTCACAAGTCTCTTCTACTTCATTGTAGTTTTGTATTTTAGTTGCCTTTGAGTATATCAGGGAGCCATGCTTGTTTTGCTTGGAAGCAAACAGCATTTCTCTCTGGTCTAATTACCCAGGGGTCCTGCGTGGCCAGGCTAATATGCTGGTAAGATCTAGCTAGTCCCACGATGATTGTGGTAGCATGGGAGAATATTTATACCAGCTAGTACAGCATACATGGTCAGATAAACTGCCACATTTAGACTACCCCCTTATCTACGGAGTGATTTGCGGGGAGGCACTCCAGAGCAGATGCAGCGGCCCTTAAAGGAGTCCTGCAACAGGGATGGATACATGTAGAGATGATGGAGACTTTCATGAAAGTAAAATCACTTATTTCAGGGTAGACACAGTCACTTTGACTATTTCACTGTAAAGGAAGTTTAGTTTATTGGTGCTAAAAACTGAGTCAATTAAAAGGTCACTATTGAAGACTGATGATTGTGAGTGTGCCATCTAATATCACAGTGTTGGTAACTAAAATGTTACACTAGAATTTATGTAGAAATGACTAGAGATTATGACACTAATATATGTTTTCAGACTCAGCCATCATGATCTCTAGAATAGTATGTGGGAGGGAGACAGATAAAGACATCATATTTTAGATGTATTGTCATACCAATTAAACAATAAAAGTATGGATTTTGCCTATCCACTGAATTAATATAACAAAAATAGTTTTAGATGTTCAATGTGAGTATTATTTTATAATTTAATATATATTATGTATAACATGTCTTGTTATAAGACATGTTATACATAATATAATGTTATAGTATAATATATTATTTATATGATAATGAACTGTAATATTCACATTGTCTACATTCCAAAAAGTATATTATTATTGTCACTCTTATGTTATTTCTTTCTTATTTCTTGAACCACTCCCAGGAGTTCTCAGGCATACTCCTGACTGTGCTCAGGAATCATTCCTGGCTATGTTCAGAGAACCATATGAGGATCAAACCAGTATCAAAAGTAAACGAGGTTCGGCTACTTGCAAGTTAAGTGGCATGACCTCTGCTACCTCTCAAGTCCCAGTCCCTATATTTATTGATAGTAATTTAAACTTAATAAGGCAATATATTTTTTACCAGTGGAGAAATTATTGGCATCTAATTATTTGCTAAAATTTTATTTTTGCCTCATATTTGAATATGTACAATGGATTTTCCTAGAATGCTCTAATAGAATATCCAATCATTTGAAATATTGTTTACATTGACTTCAGATATATACTGTATATATGTCACATTTCCAATATTAGAACACAAATTATTTTAGAGTATAGATTTCTTTTCTATGTATTTCTGGCATTCTATAGACTACTTGCCAAATTTATGAATGGACTAAAAGTAATTTAGACACTTACTTTTGATTTGATTTGATAGATATATGTGTAAGTGAGGAACTGCATGATTCAGGAGTGTTTTGTTTTTTATAAAAATAATGTGAAACCCAGGTAAATGACTGATTCTGCAACCTTTCAGGCTAATTGACTCTAAGGTTAAATAGAAATATCATGTCTATAATCAAGATGTTAATAAGCCAGCCGGGATAGGGGAAATGTTCTTTTTAGGAAATGATGAATAAATACTGAAAGGCTAGTGGAGATACTGGTCTGGGAAAATACCCTCTCACTAGAAGAAGACAGTTTTAAATATACTGGTGGAGGGAGCTAATATAAAGTTTGTTTTCTTTTTTTATACAAGATATTTCTGTTTTTAAACCTTTCAATATTAATTATTGACTAATGAAACTAAATGAAAATTGAGAGGGATTAAAACACTAATTATATTAGTGAGTTAAAACATACATTTTGAAATATACATATGTAAAACAACTTAGCAAAATGCTATATAAATAGCACCCTCTGAATAAATAAAATATGCATGCAAATTTAAGTACAGATGTAAATAAAATATATATTACTCTGACTTTACTATCAGTATGATTAAATCAGCATCAGGAAGAAGACTCTTTGGAAAGGTGAGAATATGTTTGTCCCCCACATTGTTAAAGTGGTCATTCAGGTGATTTGCTAAAAGAAATTGGAATAGATAGAAATTAATAAGACAAGAAGAGAAGAATATATTCTAACCACAGACAGAGTGAAATAGTAAAAAATATATAGGCATAAAATAACAACAGACTTCATTAGCTTGCATGCTTAGCAAGTTCACTTAAAAAATTTAGAATCTCTGACTTTGATCTATAGGAGAAATGTCCTCATCCTGAGCATTCAAAGGTAGTCTGACCTTGGTGCAAAGTATACCTGGATAATAATAGACAACTCAAATCAAAGTATTCCCTTAAAACAATTATAGCTTGATTCACCTGTTTTAATATGCAGAATAATATGAATCATATTAAAATAATGAATGCCTCTTCTAAACAGAAAATGTAGAAATGAATTAAATATATGATGATATTTTTCTGCAAAAGGTCCTCAGACTTCTTAAGTTAATAGAATGGAAACTTCAACATGGAACATCACAACACCTGTCATAACACAAAAGCAAAATGAGTAAATTAATGAAAGTTGAGGTATACTTTCATTGTTCAGAATTGACACTCAAAAGTCCCAATAACTACAACATACTCTGTCATGGATAATTGTATACAAGTATGTTTCAGTGTATATTTATTTAAATATTTAATATATAGAATGTCGGGAGCCGCTGGCATCCCCCAACAGTATCAGGACAGGTCTAAACAAAGGATTACGCCAAGGACTAATCCCTTCTTCTGAAATTATCCCTTATGTAAAACACTGAGAGAAATACATCTTAATTTAAATCATGTAATTTGGATGGTCCCTACAAGGTTCTTCTTATTTATTATCTGCACCAGGGTGATTTAGAGTATCTTGTTTTCTTTATACTGAAATTGTCAACTCACCTGCTAGAGGTCAAACTAGTATGGTTCTTCCTATAATCTTATATGATAGTCTCAACACAGTCAGGGAGGTAGTCTCCTGGTAAATTCGAACTGTACCACACTGGGTCCAGTGGGCATAAAGAGGAGCTGTGCTCAATCTAGATAACATAGAAGTCTTAGTAGATGTATAATAATAAGTCAGAAGTTACTCATTCAGAGTCAAGGTGACTTGTGGACTGCCACACCCTCCCTCAGTGTTTAGACAGAAGAGCTATCTCATTAGTATGAACCCTGGCTTAAGAACCTGTAAATAGATTAAGATGTAAGTGGATAAAATAGCAAAGCTACCAAACTAGCTAGTCTTGTCATTCAACAATAGAGCAAAGCACAAAATAAAGGTGGGGTCTCCCTTGCACAGAGTTCTGTAAATTCAGGAATCCTGAAGTAAACGAATTCTATAATACCATGCTCATCCCTTCCCCAAAACAGCCAACTCAGTCTGCAAAGTATATTCTGCTCATGAAGCACCTTAAGTATTTGGCACGAATGGATCAAATCAAACTAAAGAGGCAAAAAAAATAAATAAACTGGGCCCTTAAAGGATTGAAAAATCAGAAAACTATGATAAGTTACCACATACATAACTGGGTGTATTAAAAAAACATAGACTCCCTGACTCTATAGATTCGGAGCAAAGAGTCAGGAAGGCTAAGGTAAGATGAAACACAATAATAAGGGGAGGTGCACTACTTTTTTTTGAGTGTCAGCAACCCTGTTCAGGCTTGCAGTGTCTGTAATTACACTTCTGTTATGGATTCATCTCCCTTTGTGGGACTTAATCTCTTCCTCTCTACCTCTCTCTTTCTCCCTCTATCTAAGAAAACAGTGTATAAACATACATATATACATATATATGTATATATGTGTATATATATTCATATTATTAAATATATTTAAATTATTTCCTTTTGGGGTATTTAGCAACTAATAGTAGTTGGGAGACATATGTGCCCTATGTATCTCTGCAGCATAATACACAGTGGCTAAAGATAAATCATAAGTCTTATAAATTAATCATAATCCCCTATGATTAAAAACAATTAACCCATACTCAAAAATTGTGTGTCTTTAGCTGTCTAAACATATTAGTGCAATTAACATATTTAAATACTTTTTGTTTTATTAAATATTACATAAAGCCTACATATAACTTAAGAATCCCACGCTGCCCATGTTCCTCCAAACATCACCCCTGCCCCAGCCCTTTCATGAGATTCACTATATTATTTTGCATACTTAGTCACTCTGTACTAGTAGTGATTTCAGAGGATACAAAGAATTTCTGGAAAATACAATTGGATCCCTGCAATTAGGCTAGTGTTTTCTGCTAAATTTTGAGTGTTGTTTCGACTCATGAAGATGAACAGAAAGAGTTTTGAATTTTGAATAAATCAGCAAAACTGTAGGGGACAGGCAAATCAGATAGTTATTTGAAAATGATTGAGTGGATTTTAACAGATTTATAGAAAACGTGAAAAGATGAGATCTAGGGTAGGAGCGATAGCACAGCAGGGCAGGTGTTTGCCTTGCACACGGCCGACCTGGATTCAATCCCTACCATCCCTTATGGTCCCATGAACTCTGCCAAGAGTGATTCCTGAGCAAAGAGTCAGGAATAACCCTGAGCATTGCTGGGTGTGACCACCCCCAAAAAAAATAAGAAGAAAAGAAAAGATGAGATCTGAAATCCCAACTCTGACAATACTGTGACCTCAATATATGAGTGTAAGATAGGCAGGTAGATCAACTATTGCTAAGGCTGCCAGTCCCCATCTTGAGGACACAGAAGCTAAGGCCCAATAAGACCTCTAGCTGGTGCCAGCACAGACCAGAGAAGGTCGAACCTCTGTCCAGGAAAAGCTCCAGCAGGAAAAAGTTCAAATAAAGGCATTTTAAAGACCATCAGTTAATTCCAACTCTCCCCCTTGGCAACCACCCTAGCAACAGACTCTTAGCTAGGTACAAAGTCCCATGTGGACAGCTTGGGAGAAACTCTATACAAGCCAATGAACAAAGGAAGCACATGCAAATGCTGCCCAAGCCATTGCGCTGCCTGTGTCCAAGGGCATGTGGTGCCCGAGCACGTGTTGCCTGCCTCTCCCACTTGAGATGTGCGCTTTCGTACTTTCATATCTAATGTTAGGGCTGTGTTTGGGGATTCTCTCTGCCTGTGAAGAAGCCCGTGTACTCTCTTGAGCCCTTTACTCTCTCTCTCTCTCCCTCCTTTCCCTTCTTCAAAATCCTCCAGATAAAATCTGTTTTTAGTTCACTGCTTACTGCCATTTGAAATTCTTTTCTGTGAGAAGGCAAAGACCCAAAAGGCCTGCGAAAGCCTAGGCTGGATTTCCTTTCCTGCAAAGAGCAATTCTTCACTCAAGCCTGTGTCCATGGCAACCCAAGTAATCAGGTGGTGGGGTTAACTCCTGGCCACACAGAACAAATGCATGTCAGGTGGGGCTTGATGGTACTCTTAGGGCTGGTGGGATTCAGAGCCCATGGTGTGTAGGAGGTCATCGCAGACTTTATCAGTCCTAGCCTTCCCAGCCTGTCCTGGGGTGGCCGGAGGGGACCAGGAGAAAGCAGCGTCTTTCTTCTCTCCCTCTTTGCTTCTTATACAGCACCTGGATGGTCCAGCAGCAGTGTGGATAGTTGTTATAATTTAACAATGAAAGTTAAGAAAATGCTTTCAAACTTAAAAAGTAAGTGGATGAAATAGTATTTCTTAAGTAACTAAGTTCAATTATGCCTAAAGGACTAATTAGTATAGCCCCATATATTTGACATTGTGAGATTACAATTTAAAGGTTAAATTGTAGCTTTTGTTCTACTCTTCCTGTACACTTTGAGTTAAGAAATACTTTATCTTGCTGTACTGTTTAAGTCATGGGAAAATTAGAAACATCAATTTCTGATGTTTGAGGAGTGAAAACAGTTTGCTAAGCAGGGAAGACTTCTGAATGAGCTATTCTGGGAAATGGGCAAAGATGAATGGGTTAAAAGTTTTAAAATTATGTTTCAGAACAGAACTGAAGGCCCCAGACCAACCTGGTGAGAACAGGAATGGGACTACTGAAACAATCTCTAAATTAATGAATGTCTATAAGGACCCAAAGTCAGAATATACTAAACACAGTTTCCTGGCATCTGGGGTTTACTGCTAGTCTCCTCTATGAACCGATTCCTCAGAGTAAACTGTGGTAGTGAAGCTGCCAGTCAAAAAACTATTATTTTCCTCTTCTGCCCTTGCCTCACAGTGCTCTATGTTGCCCCTGAATCTTCCTGTATAATGAACTCGGCAGCTTTTACTGCAATTTCAGGTAATGGCCTAATTGCTGTCTGTCAACTTTAAATAATTAATTCAATTACTTTGCTTTTTGTTTTTTGCCTCATATAATCTTGCTGTGATTTATTTCTCTTACAAGATGATGTATTGTCAAACACACTGTAAATTTTATTAACTAATTTACTATTTTATATATTTTTGATTTGGGAGCCACATCTGGTCGTGCTCCTAGTTAGGTACTCAGAGGTAACTCTTGGCATTGTTTGGGGATCACGTGTGGAACTGGGGTCACTGAAAAGAAGGCAAGAGCCCTAACAGTGGTACTGTCTCTCCAGCCCCAATACTTAAGTATTTTTCCAGTTTTTAAATAATCTACACTATATAATTATTTGCTATTTTAATTCTTGGAATAAATTTCCCAGTTTTTGGCTCTAATTTTTATAATGTGATCGCTGTTATTTCATTTATCATCCATTTGTCTTTCTTGTCTTGCTTGACTAATAATTGTTTCAATAGCATTCTGCTTGCTTTACAATATTTTTTAAAGTCCTCAAGATTTTTCCAAGCATTTAGGATATTTTTCAGGAATTAATGTTTGTAGTATATCAATAATAAACTAAACTGCTCATTAAATTCCAACAGTAGCTAGAGTTAACAAATATCTTCTTTGTTGATTTCTAAAATCTACAGAATATGTGCATAATCTTTCTATTTGTTAAAATTCAATATTTACAAACTTTTAACTAAAATTTATTTGAACCTTTTAGATAGAATATATATAAATGAGAGAAATGTAATTAAATGGAGGAAAGTGGAAGGATTTAAAGGAAAAGTGCCACTGAGTTCTAAAAATAATTTCAAATATTGTATGAGGCAACCATTTTTGTTGAAATAACTTTAATATTGGAAGATAAAGCCTAATTACTAGAAACATTCCAATGCTATTAGTGAGCAGTGTACCATTTTTCAGTGACACATTTCAGGCTCTTTGATTTTATCATAAAATATTTTTCTTTTCTCTTTTATTTTTAATATGACATGAATAAATTCTATTTTGTGGTACATGACTTTATCATGTAACCCTTCTGTGAACTATATCCTGATGATAGATTGCCTCTAAACATACAAAGTCTTCTAAGGGTTTTTCTATAGTCAGATGCTCTATGTGAAAATAAAATTACCTTACATGTATAAAAATAAACGTAATCTCTATGCAGACATGAGCTAAGACAGGAGTATTATTCCTCACCAAATGGAGGAACTGAGATTGAGAAATAGAATATCTGTGGATAGTTTGAACACATATAACAAATAGAAATAATAATACCAAACTTGACTCTGTAATTCTGAATTACAATTTATTGGAGTTTTTAGGTGTTTGG
Organism: Cryptotis parvus; assembly: GCA_021461705.1. NCBI lineage: Eukaryota > Metazoa > Chordata > Mammalia > Eulipotyphla > Soricidae > Cryptotis > Cryptotis parvus. The sequence continues at coordinate 183,393 of JAJIBD010003070.1, forward strand.
TTCTGAGGCACTAGAACCAAAGTTTTTAGGTTTTTAGGTGTTTGGTTCTGAGCAGCTAGCCTTAGGGCCTGGCCCTTTCCCTCCACAAGGCCCAAAGGGAGGGACCCAGAAGTGGGTCCTGCTCATATGTTTACACTCTTGTGAAAACATCTGCACTTATCCAAGCTAAGGTGAGGTAGGGTGTGCCTGGTCTTCTGACCACACTAATATGTAAATCTGTGATTGTTGTCTGTTACAAAGGATCAGGATCTTGCAAATGCCATGTGATTTGTGCTTGTACCCCCTCCACCCAAAAATTGTTTAAAAGGCTTAAACTCTGCTCAGTAAATGGAAACTGCTTCCAGGACTCCAGCTACGTTGGTGTCTTTCTTTTTCCTTTTTGCAGCAGAGGCAAAGCAGAGGCTTCTTTCTAAGTCCTCCCTCTCCTTTCACAGGGATGAAGTCCGGAAAGATCCAGGTCTCCCTCATTGGTGCCAGGGGTCACTGGCCAGGGTCCCCTGACATTCAGGGACTTTGGCTATTAGTTAATCCAATATTCTTCTTTTACAAATACAAAAATTGAGACTCTAAGAGGTAGTAAATAAGTTGACCTTTGGAGTAGAGATTTCTGCAGCTTTTCAGAGAACACTACTCATGCTCCTTCTCAATTGTCAATGTTTCAGTTTGATACATTTAAAGATATCAATTACTGTTCTTTTTTTTGGGAGGAGTAGGAGGGTTATTATATATGGATTTTGCTTCTCAACTAGATTATACATTATTGAGAAGATCTACATCTTGTTAAAATCTATACAGCTGCCTAAATCCCATCTCAAATTGATCCATAATCCCAGGTCTGACACTTACAAGGAATTCAATAAATTACTGAATAACTTATTTTAGAAGGATCAACGATAGAAATATTGTTTATTTTTTATTTTGTGAAAGAAATAGCAATGGATAGTAATGTTAAAAATGCTGCCAAATGTGAGAACTATTTAGCAATGCCATTGCATGTAATGAATATATATTTATTCATATATAATTGCATAGAATTTATATCTATATATTTATATATAGAATATATGAATACATTTTTATTCATATATAATTGTATAGAATAAATACTGCAAAAATCTCCTACAGTGCTAATTTGTATGTGAAGATATCTAGTATAACATACCATAAATGGGATATAAACTAAAAATTAGGGAAATAGCATGCCAAATCTGTTTTATAAATTATAAACAGAATTCTGGTGATGATAGCCTGGATCTATATTATGCAATTTTATGTTAATATAATACAGAATTGAACTTCACTAAAAACCTTTTATTATTCTGCATTTTGTTTGTTCATTTTTAGATTTTTTTTGTTTTATAAGGGGGACACACTGTTTAGTGGTCAGGGTTTTCCCCTGATTCAGTGCTCAGGCACTGTTGCAGGACTCCTCTAAAAGCCTCTGCATCTGCCCTGGATAGCCTCCTACAGATCACTTTGTAGATAGAGGGGTAGTTTAAATGTGGCAGTTTATCTGACCATGTATTCTGTACTAGCTGGTATAAATATTCTCTGATGCTACCAGAATCATTGTGGGACTAGCTAGTTCTTACCAGCATATTTGCCTGGCCACATTGAATCTCTAAGTAATTAGACCAGAGAGAAATGCTGTTTGCCTCCAAGCAAGCAAGCATGGCTCCCTGATAACTCAAAGGCAACTAAAATACAAAACTACCGTGAAGTAGACGAGACTCTTGTGAAGGCTTGGAGAAATATTTAACTGGCATTAGTATAGTCTTTGGTACAGAGGCTTGCTATCTCAAAACCCCCTTCTCTACCCTATAAAGGCATTTCTAGGCAGATCTTGGCTCAAAACATTAGCATATAAAAGGGCCTAGGTGAGGTGTTGGGAGAAATTACCTGAGGGCATTTGACCATCCCTGCTTCCCATAATAGTGGAGGTCTGAGTTGCAGGGGGTATAAAACTAGGCTGCTTCCTCTCTCTTTCTCTCTCTTGGACTCTCTTTTGGGGCTTGCACCTTTCCTGGGAGTTTTGTCTTTTGTCTCCTCTTTACAGAGCCTTAACACGTGGTGACTGCCATCTTGGCCTACACATGGCTGGGGTTTTAGCTGGGAATCCTAAGCACAGGGTTTTTCCTATTGCTGATTTGTATGCCTGAACCTGTAATAAGTAAAGCATTTTAAAACTGCATTGGATTCCTGAGTCTTCACTCTTTCCCCGCCGGCTCCGGGAAGTAGAAGGGAACTCACTTCCCGGCACTGTCAGGGACCCCGGTGGCTTCCCCAACAAGGTACCATTTCTGGTAATGATTGGAATCATAAGGACTGCCAAGGATTAAATACAGGTCTGACTTGCACAAAGCAACAACTTTATACACTATGCTATTTCTCAGGTCCCTATTCTGTATTTTAAAACACAAATCTGTCTTTTTTCTTGTAATTTCAGAAATCCACTTTAAAAAAAATAGAGCAATGCACAATGCAAGAAAAGGAAATCTTTTGATTTATTTTGGAGGGTTTAATCAAATGATGAAACAATGACCAACTTTTGGAAAGAAAGTCTGATATGCAGTTGGGTAATTCTGAGGGGAAGCAAGCAAAGTAATAACAAAAGTTATGCTTTCGATTTACATATCTTGAAAAGAGAAACACAATCTCCAAAACTATGGTGATACAAAAAAACTGTTTTTATTGTGGGTAATACTTAATCTAGTATACATCTAAATAAACTATCAATGGCAGGTTATTTTCAAGGGAGGTAAAAATCATCTGCCTTTATACCTAGCACTACATTCTTAGGCCTGAAACTTATACTTTCATATTTTCACTGATGTTTCACTGTTGAAGAAAGTCCTATAGAAAAAGAACAAAATGTACTTAGGGCAAATAGTTTCTCCTATCCCCTGAAAGAGAGGAAAACATTATCAATGAACAATGTGTTGCCTGTGACAGAGGTATGTGCATGTCACTGATTTTTTTTTATTTCCTGAGACCTAGAGGAAAGCAAACTATCCTCCTAAAATGTAGCCAAGGCCACCACATTATCACATTAATGAAAATAAATCTATCTACTACTTCAATATTTCCAATTTTATTTAAAAATAAGTGATGGCTTCTTAGTTTTCATTCTAATATAAAGCATAGCTATAATTTCACGACAATGTTGATAAAGTTAAAAATTAATCATCAAGTGTCAAACATAAACTGTGATTCTTCCTATATTCTTGATCCTGAATAATTTTGAAATCCCAAAGTGAATAATTTCCAGGCCATAAAAAATGTCATGTTCTATAGGGTGTTCTTAGATTTGTAAAAAGATCAGACAGCTAGAAATAAATCAACAGGTAGAAATCAAAAGAATACATGCATGACTATTTTATTTATTAATTATGATATTTAATATTTATTGAAAAATTATTTTTACATGAATTTTTAAGCTTGATTTTATTTTAATACCAGGGATCAAACCCAGTATGTCTACAAATGAGACATGTAGTTTGATACTGAGCTATCATGGATGAATGGTGGGTTCTAGCCCTGGCCCGCCACCCCAGCAGAGCCTTGCAACAAGCCACATGACCCTCCTCTCCAAGAGGGACTCCATTTTCCACATCTGGACTTCCCTCTCGTCAGAACTCCACCCAGCAGACCAGCCTATCACAGCCCGGCTCATCGAGATCCACCCTGCAGCAGTCTTTGTTAAATTCAGCTCAGGTATGCTGATCCAGAGACTCACAGACATGGTACAGAGCTTCTGCTGGCTCTCCGTTGTGGCCGTGTGGTTCATCAATATATGCTGGATTTAGAGATGACTACAAGAGTATGCTACCTGCATGGCAGAGCCTGGCAAGCTACCCGTGTCGTATTTGATATGCCAAATACCAGTAACAAATTTTAGACCTCATTCCATGACCTGATGGAATGGTTTGAGGCTCTTTATGTTCCTGGAGCAGCAGGTGCCCTTGGGCTCTACTAGCATGAGACAGGACATATGGAGATGTTACTGGTGCCCGCTCGAGCCAATTGATGATGAACGGGAAGACAGTGATACAGTTTGATACTGAGCTACATTTCTAGCTGTGTATATTTATTTAGCTTAACCTTTATATAAAAAGGTGAAAGGGTGTATAAGTGGGCCTTCTTTTCACTTTTAATAACTGTCTTGTCCTTAAAAACACTTTTCTGGTCTGAAAGCAGTTGGTATTTACAAAAAAGTGTTGATAAGTGTAACCAAATGGAACATCTAAAACTTTTAGTTTTCCCCAGATCCCCACTCTCTTCCCACCAGGTGC
>JAJIBD010003071.1:0-103497 GCA_021461705.1 Cryptotis parvus
CCCTCGTCAGAACTCCACCCAGCAGACAAGCCTATCACAGCCCGGCTCGGCCACAAGGTTCATCAATAAATGCTGGATTTTGAGATGCTACAGACCTAGGCAGGCCTGGCAAGCTACCCGTGTCGTATTTGATATGCCAAATACCAGTAACAATTATAGACCTCATTCCCATGACCTGATGGAATGGTTTGAGGCTCTTTATGCTCCTGGAGCAAGCAGATGCCCTTGGGCTCTACTTGCATGAGACAGGTCATATGGAGATGTTACTGGTGCCTGCTCGAGCAAATCGACGATGAACGGGAAGACAGTGATACAGTGATACAGTGATTTCTCACTTATTGTGTTCAATACTGTATTTTTTGCCATGAACATGTTTAATTATGGAGCCCTATGATTTAGCCACTAATCTTATGTTATAGGGTTATAATTTTATAGGGTTATTAAGAGAGAAGAGAAGGCAGTATGTTACCATTTTCTTGCTTGAACATTATGAGCAAGTTTAATGTGATTTATTCTATTTTATTTTTGTTTTTTGGGTCACACCTGGCAATACTCAGGGGTTTCTCCTGGCTCTGCACTCAGGAATTACTCCTGGTGGTGCTCAGGGAACCATATGGGATGCCAGGGATCGAACCTGGGCTGGCATGGGCGGCCGTGTGCAAGGCAAACGCCCTACCTGCTGGGCTAATGCTCTGGCCTCTAATGTGATTTAATTTAGAAAATGGCAAAATGACCCATTTGATGGGAGAGAGAACTGGAGTAGGAGTAGAGAAGATTCTGAGTTTTATCTGTGGTTGTGGCATGTTCAAGTGGCATAGCCAAGCTCAGAAGATAGTTAGATACACATGACTGAAACTTCAGACAGAAGTCTGTATTAGTGATTAGACATGGGTCCTGAGAAAATGGGTGATAATCAGAATAATAAAATTGTTCATGTTCTTTCAAGGAAATTATACGGAATGAAAACAGGGCAACTGTTAATCTGAGCAGTTTCAATAAATAGTGGGAAAGACAAGATTTCAGTAAGATGAGGAGTGAATAGAAGGTAGAAAATGAAACAGTGGAGAGGGTTCTTATAAGAAGTCTGATTGCAAACAGAGGGTATAACTCTGTGTGTGTGTGTGTGTGTGTGTGTGTGTGTGTGTGTGTGTGTGTGTGTGTGTGGTTGCTGTTTTTGGGGCCACACCCAGCTGTTTTCAAATATAACTCCTCTTGGTGCTCAGGGGACCTTACACAGTACTGGGGAGCAATTTCAGGTCAGGTATGTGCAAGTCAAGAACTTTAACCCCTGAACTATCTCCTATCAACAGCATTTCATTAATCCAATGTTTCATAAGAGCAAAGCTCACTGAGAATGGGTTTTCCCATGTTGGTAGGAAAATTAGAAGGAGTGCTCTATGGGCATCTGGTGGAGATTTGGGACATTTTCCAGAAGGAAGATGAACTGTGGTGGTCCAGGTAGAGGAGGCGAGATTCTGACAGGGAACAGGCAAATCCAGGCCTGTAACAAGAAAAAGAGGTAGAGTGGGGACGTGTGCTTGTCACGGGTGATGGTGAGCTAATTTTCACCTTTAGAATTCTGCTGCAAGTTTCCAGCTGTCAGTGCGCTGCCGAGATGCCGAAAGCAAAGGAATAGAGGACTTTAATGAATAGTTAATGTTTGAAGAACTCATGGTGGAGAGAATGATTTAAGAAAGCAGCGGGTATTTCAAGGTAGAAGCAAGTGGCTTGTGAAATGCCGTCCCACTGTCAGCAAGAGATCTCTCTCCCTCTCTATGGAGATCAGAAACGCCATCAGGAGAGGCGTCAGCCTTGACACTCTACATAAATTCACACGTGCTTCTCTTAGAGGTTTCTGTGTGTTTCCTGCTTGTAAATTCTCAACATCTGGTGACATTCAGTAGCCACCTATAATCACTCACATCCTGGCATTTCCCTGGATCATTTTGACATTAAGGGTTTCTTCTTGAGGGCTCCGGTCATGATGCTCTTGAACACAACAGGATGCAGATCTTAGTGTATACTCACCTGAAAAAAAGAATCGAAGCTTTAGTCGCGGCACCCAAATTGAATCATTACTGACTGAGAGGAAAATATCTTTCTATTCTGGGAACTGTTTCCAGGGGACTTCATAGCCAAAGGCCACGAGTGCCTCAAAGACTTCCCCAAAGACTAGAAATGCTTCCTTCAGGGTATTTCATGTGGGGTATTTTCAGTAGTCATTGATTTCTGTAGAAACTACAATTTATGCTTCCCTTTCTCTTTCTTTTCTTGTGTTTTTGAAAGCATTTCTATTGAGACTTGAAAAGAAAAAAATTCAAGCTCTGAAATGTCATGTGTAAAGAAAAATATTTGAGTTTCATGGGGCTCCCAAAGATCTGAATTTAGAATCAGGCCCACTCCAGAGGACAGAGGACAGTTGCCCTTGGCTGGCAGGAGATGTTGGTGTAAATTGTTTCTTGCATTGGGGTCAGGGAAATAGAAGAACAGAGCCCTATAGCTGACAAGCTTACAGAACCAAACCATATGTACAAAACCAGCATACGACAATGTGGGATTAGAGGGAAAATAATGTTCACTAGAGACAAAGGGCAGTGAATACAGGACAAACCAACACTAATGGGGAAAGTCTAGGAGAACAACAGCAAGGAGAGCCAATGCGTCCTACTCATTCACACATTCAGTCATTCATTCTTGGAGCTAGTGTTTTTAGAGTTGGTGCTGGAGAAAAGTATGCTCTGACCTCAGTAAGGAGGCCTGGAGCCTTAACTCAGGGAGTCCTGGAAAAGTGAAGTGTAAAAGTATAAGGGTAACATGAAGAGGAGAATGACTTTATTTTCTTAAGATAAAATACATTTAGAAGAGTAGCCTGGATTAGATAAAATCTTGTTTTCTGTGATACTCTGTTTCATGAGTTTTCAAGCATTAGTTTGATAGTATTAGGAAATTAGTATCAGAAGAGAAAAAAATTGGAGGCAGTGAAACCAGCTGGGCATGTTTTAAGAGGCTGAGAGAGGCTGCGCCAATGGATACTGGACTGGTGAAAGAAGAGACATGTAAAAGAAGCCAGAGTTATAAGTGTACTATATGCATTAGATGATAGTATCTATATAGATATAACATTATATACATGGGTGACAGTACACTAGATAAAATGGTAGCTGAAAGGGAGCTCAGGCTTGTGGTGTTTCATGCAAGAGACTGTGTTTATAAAGAATGCGACTGTTTATGCATACTTATGTAAGATGATTCTGATAATCCAGACTAAACGTATCCCCAACCATTTGCCAATGCTTCACCTTTGGCAGTGTAATTAGTACTATGTCATCTTTTTCTGTTTTTAGAATTTATGTTGTTTTATTTATTCTTTCCACTAGACAGTAGTGTTTCCTGAAAGTGGAGAAATTATGTCTTTAATTTAACTCCACTTTCAGGAACTAAACCTCTCACGTAGTAAGTATACAACAATGCTTGTTAAATGAGTACTGAATAGTTTATTTTTTTTTAACATGAAAAACATATTTAGAATGCTTATTTGTTGTGTGTGATGCTGAGGATTGAACGTTTGGTCTTAACCAGCAAGGCAAGTGCTCTGACAAAAAGCTACATTGCCAGATGCAAAATGTTCTTTTTATAGAACCAAAAAATAAAAGTCTAAACACAGAAGAAACTATTTTCTTTTATTATAATTCACTTATAATATTCCAATATTGCAATAGTGAAATATTATTCACTTATAATATTCACATTCCAAGAGCTATGCTTAGAATATCACGCCTCATTCAAGTGAGAGAAGGAATCCGGAACTCTGTTTCAGAGTCAGGGACGCTGTCTCGCTTTCCAAGGCATCGAAAATCAGATGAGCTGGACATGTAATGTGATTTGGAGATGACCACTGGACTAGAGCCATTACCAACTGGATCCCACAGGATGTCAAAGATCACGTGGCTGCCCACCTACGAGATGGTCGGGACTTCTTCGTCAAGACCCTGAAAGAATGGTTTGAGGCTTTTCGTATTCCTGAAGCAACCAGATGCCATTGGGCTACACTGGCACGTAATAGCGCCAAATGGAAATGTAACTGGTGCCCGCTCAAGCAAATCGATGAATAACCGGATGTCAAGTGATCAAGTGATTATTCACTTATATTACTAGCAGTTTACTAGCAGTTTACTAGCGTTTACTAGCAGTGCTCAGGGGGCCCAGGAGCCAGAAAGTCCTGCCCTGTGATGCAATGCTCAGCGGCTTAGTGGTTCTGGACTCACCGGGACACTCTAGGGGTCCTATAGGGGCCAAGTAGCTTCTGGGAACTGAACTCTGGCCCGAGTGCATACCAATTATGTACACTTGATCCCTGAGCTGTCTTTCAGGCCTAGAATTTTCTTTTAATTTGTCTTTAAAAAATTCTATTTTATTTTAAGTACTGAGGTTTATAGCACCTCTCACTGTTGCATAAAACCTTCCAGCACCACTTCCTACACCAGAATGTAAGTTTCCTTTCCCTATTTTCTCAGCTTCCTACAGAAGACCAGTTCTCAGTTTCTGTGGCCTTGGGTATTTGTTATCCTTCTACTTTATTTCTTTATATCCGACATAGAGAGACAGTCCTGTGCCTGTCTCTTAACTTCACGTGTTGCTCCATATATATCTGTGTAGATGAAAATTGCATGATTTAATTTTTTCTTCTAGCTGGTACCTTATATGGTATCCTGAGCCCGATCACTCTTGAATGATCCTTGAGCACAGGACCAGGAGTAAGTAGGTCTTGAATATAACTGGGAGAGATTATAAAACCTATATTTGCATATTTTCAACTTTTTTTTTTTCCAATCCGGCCCAGGTATGCTGAACCAGAGACGCTCAGACATGGGGCAGGGCTGCTACTTGCTCTCCCTGTGCCCAGCCACTCATGATGTGCCCAGGAGGCATGGCAGGTTGTAGCCCTGGCCTGCCACCCCAACAGAGCCTCACAACAAGCCAGACAACTGCCCCCTCCCACTCCATGGGGCCTGCCATTTTCCACATCTAGATTTCCCTCTCGTCACAACTCCACCCAGCAGACCAGACTATCACAGCCCGGCTCGGGCGGCTATCGGCCACGCGGTTCATCAATAAATGCTTTATTTAGAGTTGACTACAACAGTATACCACCCACACGGCAAGCCTGGCAAGCTGCTCATGTAGTATTTGATATGCCAAATACCAGTAACATTTATATTAGGTCATTCCTTTGACCCTAATATAATGGTTTGAGGCTCTTTATGTTCCTGAAGCAAGCGGATGCCTTTGGGTTCTCCTAGCATGAGACAGGATATATGGAGATATTACTGATTCCCTGTTCTAGCAAATAGATGATTAACGGGAAGATAGTGATAGTGAGATAGCGAATAAGAAAAGACACTGTTTCCTGGAAAATGAATCTAACTTTTGTTCTTGTAGAAAGCTGAATAGTTATATATGTCAGGATTCCCTTGGGGAGACACAGGGTTTTCAGAGAGGTCAGAGTAAATGCCACACAGGCCTTAGTACTTCAGAAGCCGCCAGTGACTGCCTCCTCCAGCACGTCCCTAATTGATGTTTCGGCATTTGTACACAGAGAAAACATCTTTTTCTCTCCTGTGCTTTTGCATTACTCCTTCGTTGAAGATCTCCTTTGCAAAAATTAGCATGCTTTCTGCAATTCTGCAAAATCTTTGTGTTTGCAAGTTTATGAGTCAGAATTGAGTAGTCACAATAGAGCGATCTAGAAGGGAGGGCTTTAAAGGAAGACGGTTGCATAAATTGGTCTTGAGAAATTTGGGCATGAAGGGAAAGCAAAGTTCTAGAACAGAGGATCTAACCCAGAGAAAACACCAGGGCTAGAAGAGCTCAGCAAAGGTCGGGAAGAGCAGACTGGTGGCAATGCTTAAGGGACAGCACAAGGGACAATGCTCAAGGGACAGGGAAGCACAGGGGAAGGCACTGTGATGCAAAGTAATGATTTAATTCATGTTTACATCCTTTCTTATTTTTTCCTTCTTTCTTTCTCCTTGTTACTGTTGTGATATCCGAAGCTCCCACACTGGCTGTGATACTTACTTTAGTTGCACAACTTAGAGTTGCAGTGCCTTAGAGATCATACCTGTGCCCCCTGGGGATCTCCAGGGCAGACCTGCTGATGATACTTACAGAGCTTGGGACCAACTGGGCAGCCTCAGACATGAGCAGTGGGTGCTCTGCCACTGAGCCATGTTTCTGGGTCTGACCTTTGTTTCGAAGAACATCCCCTTCTTAAAACTATTCATTGTTTTCTAAACTGCCCGGGAAGCCACTTCTTTTCTCCTGAAATGGTGAATTGCCTAAGCTTTTTAAAAATTTTTTTTTTATTTTTACAATTACAAAGATATACAATTAAAAAGTTCATATTTGGGTTTTGGTCATACAGTGTTCCAACACCCATCCCTCCACCAGTGCCCATCTCCCACCACCAACGTCCCCGGTTCCCTCCCCCTTCCCCAGCCCACCTCCATGGCAGGTTCTTTATTTCTTTCCCTTTTCTCTCTCTTTCTCTTTTCCTTCCCTTCCAGACTATGGATTACAGAACATACATAAAAGGGTTGTCATGTGTATCTTTTTGCCTCTATTTAATGCTCAGTTCTAGGTTGGCATTAGTACCCTCGGCAATTGTTAGCACACTGTTCCATTTTCTGTCTTACCTAGCCTCTGACTTCCCCCCCGTTTGTGATAATTTCCCCCTGAAGACCTCCTGATATATGTTTCACTTGACCTTGGATATTGGTATCATAATATGTACATATATATTTATGTTATGCAAATAACTGCAGTCATTCTGTACCTGTCTCTCTCCTTCTGGCTAATTTCGCTTAACATAATCTTCTCCATGTCCATCCATTTATAGGCAAATTTTATAACTTCATTTTTCCTAACAGCTGCATAGTAGTCCATTGTGTAGATGTACCAAAGCTTCTTTATCCAGTCATCGATTTTCGGGCACTCTGGTTGCTTCCAGATTCTGGCTATTGTGAATAATGCTGCTATGAACATAAAAGTAGGGATGGTGTTTCCGCTGGCGTATTTTTGGTTTCCCAGAGTAGATTCCCAGGAGTGGTATGGCTGGGTCAAATGGGAGTTCAATTTCTAGTCTTTGGAGGAATGTCCATATTGTTTCCCAGAAAGGCTGTACCAGCCGGCATTCCCACCAACAATGGATGAGTGTCCCCTTTTCCCCACATCCACGCCAGCACTTGTTGTTCTTGCTCTTTTGAATATGTGCGAGTCTCTGTGGTGTAAAGTGGTATCTCATTGTTGTTCTGATTTGCATCTCTCTGATGATTAGTGATGATGAGCATTTTTTCATATGTTGAAAAATATGAATTTTTTCATATTTTTTTGGCCATTCAAATTTCTTCCTTGCTGAAGTTTCTGTTCATTTCTTCTCCCCATTTTTTGATGGGGTTGTTTGTTTTCTTCTTGTAAAAGTTCTACCAGTGCCTGATATATCCTGGATATTAACCCCTTATCAGATGGGTATTGGGTGAATATTCTTTCCCATTCTGTGGACTGCTTTTGTATCTTAGTCACTGTTTCTTTTGAGGTGCAGAAGCTTTTTAGTTTCATGTAGTCCCATAGGTTTATCTTTTCTTCTAGTTGCTTTGTTAGTGATGTTTCACCTCTGAAGATGCCTTTAGCTTCAATGTCGTGGAGAGTTTTTCCTATATTTTCTTCAATGTACTTTATGGATTTAAGTCTGATATTGAGATCTTTAATTCATTTTGATCTGATTTTTTGTGCGTGGTGTTAGACACAGGTCCAAATTCATTTTTTTACATTTAGCTGCCCAGTTTTCCCAACACCACTTGTTGAAGAGGCTTTCCTTACTCCATTTTAGACTCTTTGCACCTTTATCAAAGATTAAATGATCATGTGTTTGAGGTTAGGTGTCAGGATACTCAATTCTATTCCATAGGTGCACAGGTCTGTTTTTATTCCAATACCACGCTGTTTTAATTACTACTGCCTTGTAATACAGTTTGAAGTTGGGAAAGGTGATGCCCCCCCATCTTCTTTTTCCCGAGGATTGCTTTAGCTATCCTTGGGGGTTTATTGTTCCATACAAATTTCAGGATTGTTTGGTCAATTTCTTTGAAGAATGTCTTGGGTATCCTTATAGGGACTGCATTGAATCTGTACAGAGCTCTAGGGAGTACTACCATTTTGGCAATGTTGATTCTCCCCATCCATGAGCAGGGAATATGTTTCCATTTCCTTGTGTCCTCTTTTTATCTCTTGGGGCAATGTCTTGTATTTTTGTACAGGTCCTTTACACACTTGGGTAAGTTGATTCCTAGGTATTTGATTTTCTGTGGCACAATTGTGAATGGAATTGTTTCCTTAATATCTCTTTCTTCTCTTTCGTTATTTGTATATAGGAAAGCCACTGACTTTTTGGGTGTTGATTTTGTATCCTGTTACTCTACTATATGCGTCTATTGTTTCTAGGAGTAAGCTTTTAAGACAGCTAGACCTGGGCAAAAATTTTGGTTCTGCCTCCCAAAGGCTCTGTGTTCTTTTAGCCTGTTAATGCCTAAGTAATTGTTAGGTTTAGGTTTCTGGCACTTCATATGGTATCCTGAGCCCCTGATCACTAATGAATGATCCTTGAGCACAGGACCAGGAGTAGGTCTTGAATATAACTGGGGGAGATAATAAAACCTATATGCATATTTTACAACTGTTTTTGGTATTTACCCTACATATATCTCTTATGAAATTTCATTAGTTTTCCTAGATGCTGGAACACATTAGTCTCGACATGGGGCAGAGCTACACGACTCTCCCTGTGACCAGCTCTCACGGGCGCCCGGGAGGGATGGTGGGTTCTAGTCCTGGCCCACCACCCCAGCAGAGCCCGCACAAGCCAGACGACCCCCCAACTCTGAGGGCCTCCGTTCTCCAATCCGGACTTCTCTCCACCTTCACCAGCACCAGCCTATCCACTAGCGCCGCAAATGCGCGCGGTTCTCAAACATGTGACTTAGGATGCCTACAAGAGTGTGCTACCTGTGAGAGCCTGGCAGCTACCCGTGTTGTATTTGATATATATGCCAAATACCAGTAACAATTATGACTCATTCCGGATAGATTGAGGCTCTTTATGTTCCTGGACCAAGCAGATGCTTGGGCTCTACTAGCATGAGATAGGACATATGAGATGTTACTGGGGCCCGCCGAGCAATCGATGATGAACGGGAAGACAGTGATACAGTGATATTTTATTTAATTTTTGCCAAGCCTGGCAGTGATTTAGGCACTATTCTTGGCTTTTTGCTCAGGATAGAACCAGATTTGGCTGCATGTATGACAAACGTCTTGATCTCTGTGCTATCTCCTGGTCCTTAGTCATTGTTTTTTTTTTTTTAAAGAATCTATGTGGTAGTTTTAATATTTGAATGCACTTTTCCTGTTACCATTCTTTATCTCTTGATATATATGTAATATAATATAACATATTTTACTATTTTGTCAGCTCAGTGGTGTGGGTTTTTGAGTCAATTTTAGTCTGCAGCTGACTTTTCTTTGCTGGGATTTTCCTTCTCTCGCACCTTCAGGGGATTTTAATATTCAGATGAACTCAATTGAGCCCACCTTGTGTTTTGTGTGGTCCCTGAAGTGAGAGAATTTTCCTCAGTGTTTCTATTTCATCCTCACACTTTAGAGATCCAGAGTATCCATTTCTCAGGAAGTGCCTCTGTTTCTGCCTCTCTTCCTGACAGGGTGGGATGGAGGGAATGTCAGTCATTCCTAAGGGAGCTTCGTGTGAGGCCAAGGAGACTCTCCTTTGACCGTCTGCTCCTCTAACCTCTTTCTTAGACAAACTCTGTGCCTGAACCAAAGTTGGGTTGGAATTTTCTATATTCCTGTTATCTCTTTTCATTTTGGCAGATTTATTCTATATGTTTCTGTAGAAAACATAGAGAAAAAGATTTTGGTCCTCTTTCCAATGACAACAGATTTCAGTTTTGATTAGGTCAAGAAGATTTTAGGCCTCCTTTGATTAGGCAAGAAGATTTTAGGCTCTTCCTCAAACGGCAGAAGACTCATTGCTCTTCCTTATCAACAGCTGAGCCTTCACCTGGCTTGGGGAAGGTTTTTGGTCCTCTTCCAGAGGCAGATGATAACTTTATGTTTCTGTGCTTTCCCTACTGATCTAAAGTTAAGACTTCTCTGTTCCTTTCTCATCGCTCAAGTTTAATTGGCATGAGAGAAGAAAATGGAGAGGATGCTTGGGCCAATCCTACCCTGTCTTCATTTTTCCTGTGAGCACCAAGTAAAAGCTCACATTGTTAGAGCAGAACCCCTCCCCCACCCCTCATGACAGGCTGCAGGGCAGAGCTGGGCCCTGGTGATCAATTACCTGAAAAGGAGCCCTGACTCTTTACTGGAAAGCCCCCTAGACTATGTTAGTTTGTTGGGTGATGTGCCCTACTAGCCTTAGGCTCCTGCTACACTTAGCTTATGTAAAGAGCTTCTCCTTGCCTTTAGGGAACCTCTGGAACAGACCCAATGGGAGCTTGGGCAAAATTGGATTGATTTTATAATTTTTATATGGCATAAATATTCTTACTATGAATATTATGAATCTTGCTCGCTTCCAGTTACTCTTCCTCTCCCCATGGTTTCCCACAAGTGACAGACATGTAGATATTCCAAGAGTACTTGGCCATGTTGGATCAGCCATAATGTAATCAGTTCTCCTGGGTCAAGGAGACATGCCAGTGTGCCTTCAGGTGTCTCTGAATCTAAGGTAATGCCAAAGAGAATTGTTTTGATGGATTTTGGACCTTAGTGGGTTCTAGAGCCTGGAATCAGCTGGCTATATATTTATGTTAAGAAAATATTAATGCCATTGTGTACAAGTTACATTCTGAACTGCTTTCTGGTTCAGAGATGCAGCCCCTCCCCACTCTGCTAGGTAGATCTTATCTCAGGGAGTCAGCTCTGGTACTGTGAATTTTGAGCCAAAGGGCACACCTGAAGATCTGCATTTCAATACGGTCATTTAACTGGCTTGTCTCTAGATAGCCCTGGCTGGAAGTTTTTGGCAGGGGCTTTATTTATAAAATAAACTAGGAGAAGGAAGAAAGGGCTTTTTTTTTTTTCCATTTTGGCTCCTTTTTGCTCTCTGCCTCTCCTTCTCTCCATTCTCTTCCCTGTGGGGTCTTAGCACATGGTAGCGGCCTTCTTGGCCAAGATCTAAACCCACATATGGCCGAGGCCTAGCTAGGAACCTGAAGTCCAAGATTTTCCTGTTACTAGATTGTATACCAAAACCTGTGAGAGTAAAGCCTTTTAAAACTGCGCTGGACTTCTGAGTTTTCATCCATTCACCACTGACTTTGGAGGTAGAAGGGAACTCATTTCCTGATATCGTTGGGGACCCCAGAGGCTCCCCAACAGTAGTTAATCAGAAAGTAGCAGGAAATCCTCTTGAAACAATGGTGAAAGGCTGAAACAATAGTGAGAGGTTGGAATAGGAGTGAAAAGTTAACCAACCAAAGGTAACCTCGATGAAATTCCCTGATAAACCCTAAACTGTGTCCTGCTTATAAAACCCAAAACCGTAATGTATAAAAGACTTCTGAGTTACGACAGTGGGGTCTTTGTCAATTAGGGGCTACTGCATTAGATCTTTTGGCTTGGACCATAGCTTGAGCTAGAAATAAACTCCTTTGTTTTTGCAACTTGTTGTGGTCTTATCTCTGTCCATGGGATCCCAAGCTCAGACTAACAATGTCAATTCAAGGCAATAAATACAACTTCCCTTGTGGGTGGGGCCAGAGCTACTGTCATAGTCATGCACTCTGCATTTGACTTTTAAGAGCACGTGAAATTTTCAGCTGATTTCTATGTGGCCGCTGCTTCTTCATTTTGTTTGTACTTTTTAAGAGTTAAAGCTTATCAGTGCTTTGAATGTTTTTCTATTAGAGACTATTTTTCAACTTTCTGTTGAAGAGTGTGGGAACAACAATCTATGAACACTCACTTTCTCACTCATTGCCAGAACAATGGATGGCACAAACCAGTCTTCCATAGCAAACTCTGCACCCCAGTCTTCAGTAGAAAAAAAATTTTTTTAATTTTTTATTATACCACCGTGAGATATACAATTACACAGATGTTCATATTTGGGTTTTGGTCATACAGTGTTCCAGCACCCATTCCCTCCACCAGTGCCCATCTCCCACCACCAACGTCCCTGGTTCCCTCCCCCTACCCTAGCCCGCCTCCATGGCAGGTTCTTTTTTTCTTTCCCTTTCTATCTCTTTCTCTTTTCCTTCCCTTCCAGATTGTGGATTACAGAACATACATCAAAGGGTTGTCATGTTGTTGCAGGTGGACCCCAAGGGTGACTTATGTGAGGCAGGAAGGAGAGAGAGATGGTTGCTTTCTCCCCAGCCGCCTCTGCCACCCGGGACCGCTGGGCAGGCTAAGGACTGATAAAGTCTGCTATGAACCCCTGCACGGCGTGGGCCTGAGCCCCACCTGATGCCCGGCTTGATCTCTAGGCACGGGAGTTAATCCCCCACCACCCGAGGTTTCTTGGGGAGCCACGGACTCAGGCTGGAGCGAGGAATTGCTCTTTGCAGGAAAGGAAAGTCAGTCAGACCTTACCCAGGTCTGCCTTAAGGTTCTTGTCTTTCTCGCAGAAAAAGAATTTTCAGGAGTCGACGAGCAGTGAAGTAAAATAGATTTTATTAAGGAGCTTTTAGGTGAGGGGAGGGAGAGAAAGAAAGAGAGAGAGTAACGCGCTCAAGGGAGAACGTGGGCTGCTCCAAAGGCGGAGAGCGAGTAAAAGAGAGAGTACACATCTCAAGAGGGGAGATGCGGGCAACACACGTGCTCAGGCACCACATGTGCTCGGCCACATGGGCTTAGGCAGCATGTGTGTCCATGCAGCATGTGCACACAGGCAACATGTGAGCCCAGGCAGCATGTGCGCTGTCCTTTGGTCAGGACGGCTTTTATAGATTTCTCCCCAAGTTACTCCCATCTGGGGCTTTAACCATGGTTGCTAGGGCCCCGTTGCCAAGGGAGTAGACTTTGGGAGTGGTCTTCTGTGAGCTGGATGCTGGGCAGGAAGGCTAATTTATCTTCCTTAGGAGGGTTAGTTATCTAAAGCCTTTAAAAGGGTCAGTGGCCTATGGGCTTCACACATTCCCTTTTGGCCTTCCCTTCCCCCAGGGTTTGTTGTTGATAGTGGTCTTGTCAAGTTTGGTTTCGGGCTTTCAATCAGGTGTGGCTCTGGATCTCCTCTTCTTTGGGAATTTTTGTTGCCATGTGGCGCCCCCGCCCCCTGTCTGCCTGCCTATAACAGAGGGACCTCCATTCCCTTCAGATAAGTTTGTATCCTCAGGTTCAGTAGCATTAAACAAGGGAACTGCAGTACTTCATTTCATTCACTGCTCACAGCCTTTTCAGCAGCAAACAGCTTCTGTTATTTCAACCTCTAAAAGATCTCTGCAGAAGTGAAGGTCAGGTCCGCCAGGAAGATGGGATGGTGCTTGTACAGCACTTCCAGCATCTGTCCCATGTGATGGTGTTGCAGAATGACAACGTCCTCTTTTTTTTTTTTTTTTTTTGCTATTTGGGTCACACCCGGCAATGCTCAGGGGTTACTCCTGGCTCTTCGCTCAGGTCTTACTCCTGGCGGTGCTTGGGGGACCATATGGGATGCCAGGGATCGAACCTGGGTTGGCCGTGTGCAAGGCAAACGCCCTATCCACTGGACTATTTCTCTGGCTCTGACAACGTCCTCTTGGGAATGAAGCAGGTGAGGCAGAAGCAGTGGCCGATCTGTGTTGGTTCATGATTCCCAGGTTCTTCAATGTTTTCATTCTTGAAAATAATGAATAATGAAAATGCTCAGACTCAGACTTGGAAAATAGAAAAACTTATTGGAAAGTAGAAGAGAAAGGAAAGGAATGCATCTTGAGGGATGGAACTTAGCATAGGACTAAGTTAACTATGGCTATTTTTGTGGGATTTTTATAGGAAAAGTGGATCTTTGTGTTTCCCGGGAATGTAGAGAAGTTAAAGATAAGGGGTTTTCCTGCAGATCCTTTTAAATGAGAATTGGACTTTTGGCAAATGTTAGAGAGGTCGCAAGGATCTAACAGATCCTTTTTTGGTTTAGGTATTTCCCATTATCAAGCCTCCCTGTGAACTGAATTTTTATTATAATGTGGACAATTGATAACTCCTGATTTTTTCGAAAATGCCCATGAATTTGCAGGAATCAAAAATGTAGGATGGGGGATGGATGCTGGGACACTGTATGAATGAAACCCAAACATGAACATCTTTGTAATGGTATATCTCACAGTGGTATAATAAAATATTAAAAAAAAAATCAGAACCAAGAGAAAGCCCCAAATAATGCTGGGTGTGATCCAAAATCAAAGAATAAAATTCTCACAAATTAAAAAAAATGTAGGATGGGCCAGTCAGAAACAGGACTGCTCACAGCAGCTGGTGAGGATAAACTGAGGCTTCCTCTTTTAGGAAGAAGGAGGGGCTAATTATACAGGGATGCTAACACTGTGAGAACTGGAGGTTGGCTCTGGGACCAAGAGTTGCCAGAAACCCCAGTTCCTGAAAAGCTGCACAGATTTAGTCACTGAAGTTTCAGGGAGTGAAACAGTCAGAAATAGGAGTGACTCCAGTGGCAGCTTCCAAAGCAGCCAAGTTTTCCGGCCTGGAGGATCCAGCTCTGTCATCAGTCAGACTTTCAGCAGTTATCAACAGCATGAGTTGCCAAAAAAAAAGCTTGTCCCAGGTTCTCTTCCAATTGATAATGTACGGGGCGGAGTGATAGTCCAGCAGGTAGGGCGTTTGCCTTGCATTTGGCCAACAAGGGTTTGATCCTGGGCATCCCATATGGTCTGCTGAGCACCGCCAGGAGTATTCCTGAGTGCAGAGCCAGGAGAAACACCTGAACATTGCTGGGTGCAATCCAAGAAACCCCAAAGCAACAAACAAACAAACCAACCATAAAGCCAAACTGATGATGTAGGTTCCATTATGTTTCATTTAGTGGTGACCTGTTTCATTTGGAAGTCAGGTACTGTAAAAGTGGATCCCGCTGTAAATAACTTGAAGATATTCTTCCTGTGAAGAGCATCAAGGGATCCAAACACTCAAAAGCTCCTTTTAAGTTATGACAGAAACCCAGATTAATGTCACATTAATGCCACACTGGGTGGCATTGGAAGAGTCAGTGTTTTAATGTTTCTTAGAGTCCTCTAGTCACTTGGAACTTAAAAAGTTGCATTCAGGCCCCAGTTCTCTGACGAGCTTATTAAAAAAAAGTGTTATGAGGATTGTCTGACATTTTTTTTGGTTAATGCAGCGCCATTGTGCATGTTGTTTCTATATTCTAAATGGAAATGGATCCTCCTCAATTCTGCTTTTTTGGTAATTATTGATAATTAATTATTTATAATCAATAATTATAATTAATTATTATAACAATTATTAATAATATTATATAATTTTATAATAATATTATAATGATAGTTATTGATAATTATTGATAATTAATTATATGTAATTAATTATCACAGCCAGGCTCATCGAGTTCCACCCTGCAGCAGTCTTTTTTAAATCCGGCTCAGGTATGCTGGTCCAGAGAGTCACAGACATGGGGCAGAGCTGCTACTGGCTCTCCCTGTGCCCAGCCGCTCACGAGGCACCCAGGAGGGATGGTGGGTTCCTAGCCCTGGCCTGCCACCCCAGCAGAGCCTTGCAACAAGCCTGATGACCCCCCTCTCCATGAGGGCCTCCATTTTCCACATCCGGACTTCTCTTTCGTCAGAACTCCACCCAGCAGACCAGCCTATCACAGCCCAGCTCGGCGCAGCCAAGTGGCCGCACAGTTCATCAATAAATTCTGGACTTAGAGATGACTACAAGAGTATGCTAGCTGCACTGCGGCAGAGCCTGGCAAGCTACCCATGTTGTATTTGATATGCCAAATACCAGTAACAATTATAGACCTCATTCTGGAATGGATTGAGGCTCTTTATGTTCCTGGAGCAAGCAGATGCCCTTGGGCTCTACTAGCATGAGACAGGACATATGGAGATGTTACTGGGGTCCGCTCGAGCAAATCAATGATGAACGGGAAGACAGTTATAAAAAAAATTATTGATATGGTTAAGTCGAAAGCTACTGGGATGAAGGTATAACAGGTAGGACACTTACCTTACATTTAGCTCCTGGTTTGATTCCAGGAACCCCATATGATCTCCTGACCATGACCAGAAGTGATTCCAGAGCACAGAGACATGAGTAACTCCTGAGAACACTGGGTATGACACCTCCATTCAAAAGTTTAAGCCTAGTCTATTTTTCCCAGTTTGTTCCATCCATACTTTAGGAACTAGAAATATGTCACAAAATCCGAGAGAAATAAGTTAAAAAAAAAACCTATCAAAGAAAGACAGCTGGTGGAATTAAGGGCAAAATCTTTTTGAAAAAAATATGACAATGTCTAAAATTTATGAGAAGATAATTGAACTTTATTCAGATTTCTAAAGAAATAGTTTAAGACTGTAAGAATTTATGGGAAATTATTCTTATAAAAAGAAAAGGAAAGTGATAGTACAGTGTGTAGGTGCTTGTCTTGCATGTGGTCGACTCAGGTTCGATCCCTGGCACCCCATGTGTTCATAAGAGCCCATCAAGAGTGATCCCTGAGTGCAGAGCCAGGAGTAAGCCCTGAGCAATGACTGACTGGTGTGGTCTCAAAACAAAAAATAGAGGGCATTCAAAAAGGGGATTCTTATTACTAAAATAAAAACTATTTGAAAATAACATGTAGGATTTTAGGGTTAGAAAATGCAGTACCTGAAATAAAAATTCCATAGTGGGCTTATCAGAGATTAAACTGCAAAAGAAAAGTTTGTAGTCTTTAAGGTATAAAATAAAGCTATATAATTTAAATATAATTTAAGTTGTAATTTTTCAAAATTGAGTCAAAGTGAGATACACAGTTACAAAGTTGTTTATGTTATAGCTATTATGAGAATTTGTCTTTCACAGATTTGATAAAGTGTTAAATCACCCATGGATTTGGTAGTTAAAATTTCTATAATTTGGGCCAGAGAGATAGTCCAGCGGGTAGGGCATTTGCCTTGCACGCAGCCAGCCAGTGCCAGTCCGGTTCGATCCCCGGCATCCCATATGATCTCCCGAGCACCGCCAGGAGTAATTCCTGAGTGCAGAGCCAGGAGAAACCCCTGAGCATTGCCAGGTTTGACCCCCGAAAAAATTTCTATAATTTAGTGAATCTGAATGTTACTGGTGCCTGCTCGAGCAAATCGATGAATAACAGGTTGTCAAATGATCAAGTGATATGTTTATTTAAAGTATTCAGGAGCTGGACATTTTCCACATCCGGACTCCCTCTCATCAGAACTCTACCCAGCAGACCAGCCTATACAGCCCAGGTCACATGGCCGCTTGCAGCCGCACGGTTCATCAATAAATGCTGGATTTAGAGATTAGTATGCTACCCGCACGGCAGAGCCTGGCAAGCTACCTGTGTTGTATTTGATATGCCAAATACCAGTAATAATTATAGACTTCGTTCTCATGACCTGATGGAATGGTTTGAGGCTCTTTATGTTCCTGGAGCAAGCAGGTGCCCTTGGGCTCTTCTTGCATGAGACAGGACATATGGAGATGTTACTGGTGCCCACTCGAGCAAATCGATGATGAACGGGGAAGACAGTGATACAGTGATATGACTGAAAGTCATATGATGTTTCTTTCACCAAGGCACATTTTCTTCCATTAATGTCCCCAAAGATGTAATTTAAAGCATAGGAAAAATATTGCTAAAAATCATGCCAACATTATGTGGCATAGTGCATATAGACTTTGTCTCAAAAGAAGACAAGTTATTCAAAATTTAGAAGGAAAAACTAAGAAGCCTCTAAAAAGTAAGTCACAATGCACATTATATTAATATATCTAAAAGCCAAGAATAAAGAAAAAAAAATTTTAAATTTGTTTTTATTATGGCAGGATGAATATATAACTTACTATAGGAATAAAGACCTGCCCCTCGAGGTGTTGCAGGTGTGGCTGCAGGGCTGGCTGCGTTGGAAGGGGACAGACAGAAGATAGGCTTGTCTACACCCAGGGCTCTGCCCTGTGGACCCTGGATGGTTGATGGTCCGACATAGAAAATACTAGGCCCCCTGGGATGAACCCAGAGCCATGGCAGAACCTGGCAAGCTACCCATAGTGTATTCAATATGCCAAAAACAGTAACAATAATGGACCTCATTCCCAACAGAAGGAGGCGCTACTGGTGCCCGCTCAAGCAAATTGATGAACAACGAGAAAACAAGAAAAGACAAGTGACAAGGAATAAAGTAATGCTTGAAAACCATGGTAAATTTTTTGTACCTGTGTGTGTTTGGGCCACACCCAGCTATGCTCAGGACTTTCTCCTGGCTCTGCTTTCAGGAGTCACTTCTGGTGAGGCTGAAGGGACCATACAGGGTTTCAGTGATTGAACTCTGCTGAACTTTTGCAAGGCAAATGCCCTATACCCTATATGATTTTTTTGGGCCCAAGTTACTTGCTTTCAAGTAGGGTCCTCTGCTGTGGTGATCAGGTGGTAACTGGAAGTGGAAGGGCGTGAGGGAGATTATGTGCACAAATATAGATGAACTTTCCCTCACTTTTTAAGCTAATAATTTAAATTTTGCTGTTGTTTAGGCTATACCCAGTGGTGCTCAGGGCTCACTCCTCTGTATGTGTGTGGCACTTGGGGTGATGTAGGTGGGCCCCATGGGTGGTTTATGTGATGTGGGAAGGAGAGAGAGATGGCTTTCTCCCCAGCCGCCTCTGCCACCTGCTGGGCAGGCTAAGGGCGGATAAAGTCTGTGATGAGCCTCTGCATGGCATGGGCCTGAATCCTCCAACTCCATAAGGTAGCCATCAAATTACAACGATGTTCGCTTGATCTCTAGGCACGGGAATTGATTCCCACTACCCGAGATTTCTCGGGGAGCCATGAACTCAGGCTGGAGCGAGGAATTGCTCTTTTGCAGGAAAGAAAAGTCAATTCTAGGCCTTACCCAGAGTTTCCTCAGGGTTCTTGTCTTCTTTGCAGAAAAAAAAATTGTCAGGAGTAGATGAGCAGTGAAGTAAAACAGATTTTATTATGGAGGATTTAGGATGGGGAAGGAGGAGGGAAGGTGGGAGTAACACACTCAAGGGAGGAATGCGGGCTGCTCCAAAAGGCAGAGAGTGAGCCCTGACTGATTTCCAAAGGGGGGCTTTTATCTTCTTGGTCTGAAATGCTCTGGAATCTCCTGCTGGGCCATCAAAGGTTGATCGGGGGAGGGGTTAAGGACTGGGCTGAAAAGGTGGATCCAGCTTCCTCAGGGTGTATTGTTGGTTAGTGTCTTACCCCTCACCCACTCCATGGGTGCCGCCATTTTCCACATCCGGACTTCCCTCTCTTCAGAACTCCACCCAGCCGACCAGCCCATCACAGCCCGGATCATAGACACCCACCCTGCAGCCGTTTCTTCCTCAATCCGCCCAGGTATGCTGGTCCAGAGACTCTTAGACATGGGGCAGAGCGGTTCCTTGCTCTCCCTGTGCCTAGCCGTTCGTGAGGCAGTCGGGAGGCATGGTGGGTTCTAGCCTTGGCCCACCACCCCGGAAGAACCTCACAACAAGCCAGATGACCCCCCCACCCACCCCCATGGGTGCCGCCATTCCCGCCCTCTCTCCACCCCCCACCACCGCCCAGTCACCCCCACCCTGCAGCCATTTCTTCTCAATCCAGCCGGCTGCTGGTCCGACTCTTGACTGGGCAGGCGGTTCCTTGCCCAGTCTGGCAGTCGGAGCTGGGTCTAGCCGCCCACCACCCGGGAACCTCACAACAGCCGAGACCCCCACCCACGCCATTTTCCACATCGGACTTCCCTCTCTTCAGAACTCCACCCAACCGACCAGCCCATCACAGCCGAATCGCGCGACAAGCGGCTGCACGGTTCATCAATAAATGCTTTATTTGGAGGTGTTTAAAGAATATGCCTCCCGCACGGCAAGCCTAGCAAGCTGCTCGTGTGTTGTATTTGACATGCCAAATGCCAGTAACAATTATATTAGGTCATTCCCATGACCTAATATAATGGTTTGAGGCTCTTTATGTTCCTGTAGCAAGCCGATGCCCTTTGCTCTACTGGCATGAGACAGGACATATGGAGATATTACTGGTGCCCGCTCTAGCAAATAGATGATTAACGGGAAGATCGTGATCGTGATCGTCTTATCAAGTCTTCATTACTGGTTCCAAAAGGTGACATTCTAAAGGTGACAGTTCACTGCCATGTAGCCCCTCCCCCTCACCTGCTTACATCAAGGGGGACTGTCGGAACAACTTAGGAATTATGGGGGAATTAAACCAGAGATGCCACATGGAATTAAGTGTTCTTAATCTCTATAGTATGTTTCTGCTCCTTAAATTGAAAATCAGCATGTCTACATATAAGATCAACTTTAGAAGTCAAGGCCAATCTTTTACGACACGGTTATTTTGGTTTGGTTTTTGAGCCACACCTGGAAGTGCTGAATGCTCTCTCCTGACAGGATTCAGGGGACAATACATGTTGCTAGAAATTGAACCTGGGTCAGCTGCATGCAAGAAGAGTGACTTTCTGATGTTAGCACACAGTTGACCCCTTTACCTGGTTATCTCATCCCTATCAACCCCTTCCTCCGGGTAACCAAGAAATTGGTCTTATAGTCAACAAATTGAACTTTCAAAAATCTTATTAATTTAAAGATACTTGACTAAATTTTTTTTAATTAAACATTTTATTATACCACCGTGAGATATACAATTACAACGTTGTTCATGTTTGGAGGTTTCGGTCACATAGTGTTCCAGCACCCGCCTCCACCAGTGCCCATTTCCCACCACCAATGTCCCCAATTCCCTCCCCTTCCCATAGCCTGCCTAAATGGCAGGTTCTTTATCTCTTTTTTTCTCCCTCTCTCTCTCCCTTCCTTCTCCTACATATTGTGGGTTGCACTACATACACTTGGAAGCCATCATGTGCATTTTTTTTGGCCTGTATTTAATGCTCAGTTCTATGTTGGTATCAGCCCTTTCGACATTTAATCGCACATGTTCCCTTCTCTGTCTTACCTAACCTCTGACTCCCTCATGTTTGCGGTAATTTCCACTTTTGGTAAGACCACCTGATATATTTATGTCATGCAAATAAATGCAGTCATTCTATGTCTCTCTCTTTCCTTCTGACTAATTTCACTCAACATGATCCTTTCCATGCCCATCCATTTATAGGCAAATTTCAGAACTTCATTTTTCCTAACAGCTGCATAGTATTCCATTGTGTAGATGTACCACAGTTTCTTTATCCAGTCATCAGTTTTCGGGCATACTGGTTGTTTCCAGATTCTGGCTATTGTGAATAGTGCTGCTATGAAAATAAAAGTGCGGATTGTGTTTATGCTGTGTGTTTTTGGCTTCCCAGGGTATATTCCCAGGAGTGGTATGGCTGGGTCAAAAGGGAGCTCAATTTCTAGTCTTTGGAGGAATGTCCATATTATTTTCCAGAAAGGTTGTACAAACTTGACTAAATTTTTTAATGGAAATGAATGGTAGCGATGTATCTGTATCTAACATGCAGAAATAAAGGGTATGATAGTAATAACTTGAATCTGGGAATATGGTTCCATTGTCCTAAAGTTATTATTTATAGTATAGCATTTATAGATAATACTATATCATTTATAGTATTAATTCATAATACTTAGTGTGATCACTAAATCACTTGTATCACTTGTATCACTTGTCTTCCGTTCATTGATTTGCTCGAGCAGGCAACCCGTAACATCTCCTTATGTCCTGTCACATGCTAGTGTAACCCAAGGGCAACTGCTCGCTCCAGGAACATGAAGAGCCTCAATCCATTCCTTCAGATCATGCGAATGAGGCCTATAATTGTTGCTAAATAATTGTGATCACTAAATTGTCTTACAAATGTTATGGCTAAAACCCAACAAAGGACATAAAACAAAATTATTTAAAAATAAATTACCTCAAAGTCTGGCTAAATGATTTAGTTCACCTCTTTATCTAGCCAGCATAATCCAAAAATGTAATTGCTATTTATTTATTCTTGCTGTCAATATTAGGTAAAGCATTTTAATTCCCTTTCATTTTAATGAAATAATAAATTATTTAGTCCTCTGGAACAAAGGATCAATTTATTTTAACTGAGGAACAAACAGTTAGATGACATAATTTCTGAGAGCCCAGTGATTCTCCGTTTCTCTAGTTTTAGATCTTTGTTTTTTAATTCAGATTACTTGAGGACAATTTTAGCGGAAGCCAAGAGTATGGTATAACCCAGGTTATCTGGGTGTAATCAGATTTATGTGGGCCCAAGAAACTAGTGAAGCTTGAGGTTCTGATGGCTATTGATGAGAATGTGCTTTCACCCACTTAATGGTTTCCCCTAATAGAGCCACAGAGAGCTGAAACAACAGTCTCACTTTGCTGAGAGCATCTTACTATCTTGGTGGCCTTTGTGGCTTCCTGAATCATTAAGTTGGTACTAGGATAAAATTTCTTACTGTAACCCATAAGTCCCCTGTGTTATATCTCTGTGGCCACAAAATAGCTTATACTTCCTTTTTCTTTTCTCTTTTTTAAAACCAGCATGATTCCTTGACCAGCTTGCTTCAAATGAGCCTCCTCCTAACTGAACCTGGTGATTCTGGCAACCCAATGAGTACACAAGAACAAATCCCTCAACGATCTTTTTTGCTTACCCTCAGTTTGTCAGCAAAGGGCCTCTGAAGCTTATTGCTGATAATAATACTGCTAATCTTCTGCTTCTTTCTCTCTCACTTGCTTTCTGTCTCTTTCTCATTTTTGTTTTTTTTGGTTCTCTACCTCTCTCTCTCCCCCCCTCTCTCTAGGCTAAGAAAAGGGCATAAAGCTATTTTGAAGTTTCCTAGGAACAAAACAAAACAAAATGGCCACAATTTTGACAATTCAAAGTCTTTCCCAAAAGCCCAGGGCAAAGGCATTGATTCTAAGGGACTTTAAGTGGCAATAAGGGCATAGGTGCAAATTTGGAATCCAACTAGCTGCAGGGCTGCTTAAACCCGATGGAGAACACTGACAGCTCCAAAGTGCTCGGGAGTGCTCCAAAAGCTCCCCATCTTTACAAGATTAATGTAAAATGGTTGAGAAAACCCTTCATCTTTCACTACACCATTATTCATTTAGAATATGACAGAGCTTACCAATTTGCTGCATTTCCCCCTCTTGTCTGTATTATCCTCTTTTTGAATGAGTTTTCCAGTTTTTTCCCAAGAGCATATCCTAAATAATAATTTTCAGGTGATCTGTGGCCTGCTAATAGTCCAAATCAGGAAGTCTGAAACTATCTTTTTTAAAAAAATATATTTCCCCTTTATTTCAACACCATGATTTACAAAGTACAGTTTTTCACAGTACAGTTGTTACAAGCATTCATC
The DNA here is from genome assembly GCA_021461705.1 of Cryptotis parvus. Taxonomy (NCBI): domain Eukaryota; kingdom Metazoa; phylum Chordata; class Mammalia; order Eulipotyphla; family Soricidae; genus Cryptotis; species Cryptotis parvus. Next base: position 23,608 of record JAJIBD010003071.1, read on the forward strand.
ATTCAACACCAATCCCATCACCAGCGTGCCCCCCCACCACCATCAAGGACCTTCCTTCCCACCCTCCCCCCACTCCCATTCCTGCTCTACTTGTATCAATTGTTACAATTGTATCAATTGTTACAACGTATACATAGTAATAATATTGATAAAGTCAATATTTTCCTAGGTTGATAGTGTGAATTTGGATCATCATTATTTCAGGATTTCGCAATGACTGTTTGGACCTATCCTGAGCCTATTCTGAATAATCTAAGTTATATTGCTGTGTTAGACTGAATTTGCTATATATGGTCACCCAACAGATTTTTAGAAAAAAATTAATAGGGATTATTAAATCTCAACCTGAACCCATTGGGCCATCTGATCCCCCTGTATAAGAAATTACTGCTATGTTCTTAAAGAGTAGAAATTGTGCCTACACAAAGTTTTGTTTGTTTGTTCATTTTTTTTGAGAAGTCACGTGGCCGCTGGGGCTGGTATCATGTCTGCAGTTTGTTGGTCCTCTTGGTGATTTCGAGATGTGTGTGTGTGATCCATGCTGGAGTGAGGTTGCAATGGCTCCAGGAGGTGTTCTGGGTGCGGCCATGTCTTATACTTCCTAGCTGGGAGTTATTTTGATGAGCCTAAGACTCATCCTCATGATTTTCTTTAAGGAACATGAACAATCATTAAAGTGTCTTCTGGGATTCAGTGCTATCAGTTAGTTCATATTGTCTGAATTTTTTCTTAGTGGCTAATATGTGCTTTCATTTTCTTAATTTTAGAAATTTAATTACATAGGTTGGGTAATTGCTCAGAGCTCTTAAATATTTTTGTCTTCAGCTTTGAGATTTTCTTCTAGAAGTCACTAAGCTATTACTTCTCTTACAACATTTCTATTATTTATTCTCTTTTAGAATATTTTAATGGATTCTGAGTCTTCATATGATTTACAATCCTTACATTATCTTTAGATTTAGTCTATTTGAATTATTTTTGTTTTTGTCCTAGAATATGCCTTAGCTTAGACTTCCAACTCACTAATTCAATTTTTGGTCAGATCAATGATATAATTCAATCTAGCTGTACATTTTTATTTCTTTTTCTTTAATCTATAGATTTTTAAGTTTAAAACTGATATTTTAGGTCTCCAAGATCTCTAATTTTCTATTTCCACTATCTGATACATGTTTGACTAAGCAGTTATTAATTATTTATTTAAAATACTGTTTTATCTGTTTATTGACTATCTCAACTCTATAATCTTCAGATTGTTGGAACACTGACTATTTCACAGTGTTAGTTTCACTCAAGAAATGAGTGTTTGGTTGTTAGTTCACCTTTGTGTTTGGAAATAGCTTGCCTATCTAAGGAAGCAGTTTGAGTTATAGGATGCAATTTACTGTGATTTACTTTTGAAAGGTGAGATACTGTATTGGCAGATATATTAGTAATTTTTTTCCTTTTATATCAATGCAGCACTCCGCCCAGAATTCCAAACCATGATCCAGGTTCTGTTTGTGTAGAGAATCAATACTTTTTGTAGCCAGCTGATCAGCACAAACTCAACAACAGTATAGAAAAATCCTATTTGCTTACACTCGACTATAGACCTGCGGCCAGCTACTCCCTTCCCCATACTTCCCTCTGCCATGGGTTTTTGATTATCATTTTCATTGTGAGTAGGATACAATGCCTGATTTGTATTTTTCAAAAAATTAATAGAATTTCTACTTCAGCCATGATTCTTGTTTTGGATTTCATATTTTTATGAGCCCACATTTTATTATCTGTGTAGCTTGTGTGGGAAAAGGAGGTATAAGTATTAAATTTTGTTCACTGAGTTCATCTTCCAAACAACTGCCCCATAGTTTCCCCACCCCAGCACAGTAATACCTCAAGCCCTACATGCGGTCTGTTTTGCTCTCTATGTTGTGTCCTTCAGCTAATTTCTGTAGCCTCATTTTCTATTAAATATCCCTTAGGATTCTCTCCCAGACTTAATACCCTTAGTTCACCAACCACAAGGCTTAATCCTTTGCAGTGATTTTTTTTTTTTGCACACATGCTGTTTCCTCTTGCAAATACTGTTCTTCCCCCCAAAAGCAGGGGGAAGAACCTGCTCCCACAGCCCTTCACTGAAATCCCTTTATTAAAGGGAATCTTTCTTACTGCCCCTAAAAAGAGAATACCCCTTTCTTAGCACATCCATTCTCCAGCTGTCTCAACTTGCTTTGTTTTGTGTTCTATGTTTATTTATTTATCAAAAAATATTTATTTATTTTTATTATACCACTGTGAGATATACAGTTATAAAAGTGTTCATATTTGGGTTTCAGTCAGTCATACAGTGTTCTAGCACCCATCCTTCCACCAGTGCCCATTTCCCACCACCAGTGTCCCCTGATTCCCCCCCTCCCAGCCTGGGCGTCTACTGCAGGCACTTTTTCTCCCCCCTTCTTCTTCTTCTCTCTCTCTCTCTCTCTCAGTCTCTCTCTTATTTCTCTTACATATTGTTGCTTGCAATACATACATTTAGGGGTTATCATGTATTTCCTTTTGCCTACTTTCAATGCTTAGGTTACACTGGTATTATCATTTATAATACTTATTAGTACACTGTTCCTTTCTCTGTATTACCTAACATCTGACTCCGCACATTTGCAGTAGATTCTACTCACTGACAAGACCACCTGATCCATGATTTGTCTGGCCTTGGATATTGGCATCATGCTATTTTTATGTTTAATGTTGTTTTGTGTTTAATGTTTAGCATTGTTATAACATTGCCACCTCCTGGCATTTTATGTAATTATTATATAATATTTTTTCACTTTATTTGGATCTCCTCCACTAGAGTGATAACTCTGAAAGAGCAGTAATTTACTGATTTATCAATAACTGATTGCTCGATGAATAAATAAAAGCTATTTTGATCCAAATCTTTGATTCATTGGTAAAAGCAAGCACTGACTGCCCTCTCTGAAAAGACTCTCACCACTTTCCAGAGATGCAGTTTGATTTCCCAGTGGCCCGGCTTGCTCTAAAATCAGACGAGCTCTCATGAACTCCAGGTGGGCCATGCACTTTCCTTTCTACCCAACCAGCAATTCAGCAGCTTGAGAAGGTAAAGAGCCCCATATAGTCTACCTGTGAGGGGAAGGTTTAGTTCCAAATCTCCCTCCAGCAAGGTTTGAACAAAATTACACCATTTAAGGATGAAAGCAGAGTGAAAACAAGATGGAGGAGGTTGAGGAATTGACCAGATCCTTAAGAGGCAAATCTGTCTGGGAAATGCTGGTGAACTCAGGAAGTACAAGCCATGAACAACCTCTCTGGTCAGGAGGGCTGGGCCAGCTTCTGCTGCCAGGGAAGGGCTAGTGAGGCTTTGACTTAAGGTTTTCTCAGTATTTCTCTCACAACACTAATTTTCATGTAACAGTGGCTGTGGATTACACTTGTGTTATTATTGCTTAAATGCTGCTGAATTGTCTATTTTCAGTTATGCTCATTTTGGAGAGCAGGTGTTCAAGAAACCATGGGAAGTGAGGTTACTGTGTCTTGAACAGACTTTAAACCCGCCAAACTGTCACTTCATCTGTTTAAAGTTCTCAGTTCAGTTAGAAAGAACCAGCCCAACCTGTAGAATCTTTTTTCTCCAGTTTTAAACAATGAATTTTTAAAAGATATTTTATCTATTTATTTATTTTTGGCTTTTTGAGTCATGCCTGGAAATGCTTAGGGTTACTCCTGGCTCTGCCATTGGGAGATCATATGGGATGCTGGGGGATCCAACCTGGGTCAGCTGCATACAAGGCAAATGCCCTCCCTGCTGTACTATTGCTCCAACCCCTATTTCTTGGATATTTTAAACAATGATTACCCCATGCTATGGCACCTTCCATTTGATCTGCTAAACTCATGATAGCAAACCATTTCAGCTACTGTTAAATCACTCTATAACCTAAACTTTAATACTTTGAACCCAAGAAGGATACAAGATAGTTCTGACCCCTATTCCCAGTTGATCTACTGTCTGTTATATTTCTGGCACCAAATTACTTTATGGGTTTTGTTGTAGACAACAAAAAACCACTAAAGTTAGTTTAATTAGAAAGGCATTCATTGCACTGAGTGCTTTTAAGATTATAGGAAGATCTGGAGAAACAGGCTTTATTAAGAGTTTCTTGAATACCTTGAACAACATTGAAAAGTGGCTAACAAAGGAAGCTTTTGTCTGTTCTGTGCTAAGGGTCTAAGAATAGGTAGAGACAGGGTAGTTAGGACCCCATCATTCCAGCATCCCAGGGCTGGTGAAAGTCTAGGACCTTGACATTGGGACCTTTGCTGTCATTGCCACAGGAAAGCTAAGCCCTCACATAATTGAGTTCCAGAAGAAATACGTGAAGTAGAAATCTTATTTGTGTTTCACTTTTTCTTTAAAATTGGGTGAACGTATAAATGGTTAGTGGTGGCTAGGTCATGTATTAACACCAAACTGTTCACTAAAATAGAAAATGTAATTCTGGCTCTCCCATTGCTTAAGCCCAGTAGAGCACATACAAGCGGCTATAATGGAGTTGCATGAGCTAATCTATATTATGAGTCACACTCCTTTCTCCATTATATTTCTGCAAATGCTCCATATGTCCTTTATGTCTTTTTTCATGAAGTCATTTGTCAGAATTTTGATGTGGGCAAGTTTGACACTTTAATGTAAAAGTTCTGCCACTTAATGTCTTTTTTGAAGAGGAAATTCTTATTTTAGCAAGAAAAGCCATATCATATATTCCTAAAGTTCTTTCTATCTTTTGTTTTATGTGATTGAACATGAGCTGGGATCTAGTTGTATATGTTTAAAATAAATTACTTATACCAACAACAATTAGTTCATAGTTAATTTCCCCCAATGAATTGAAGTACAACTATTTGAAGTTTCTAAATAATGTTCACCACCAGCAGTTCTCTGGGCACTGCAGAGGTGGGCAGGGGCCACTCCTGGATATTCTCAACGAGGTGGTGCAGAGATACGTGACAGAGGAAAGGACTTGAGACCATCAGGGCTACCAGTAACGTGCTTGAGGGGTGTTGTTGGAGGTAGTAGGATTCCGGCTTCAAGCTTAGAGCCTCTCATGATATTCATATTTCTACCTAAAGCTATATTTTAGGACTAAAGCAATCTCTTTAGTCTTAAAGTATAACTTTTATAATATGCTAATGTTCTTTGTACATGTGGGCATATTTCTGAATTCTTCTAGCTCAAAGATGTACTCATCTTGTCCTATAACTTAATTGCCATAATATAATTCATCTTAATATTTGGTAGAACAAATAATTTCTTCTTGTTATCCTTTCAAAAAATTATTTTGGCTATCCTTTCACATTTACTTTTCCATATCAAATTTCAGAATAAGCTTGTTAAGGAGAGAGAGATGGGGGAGAGAGAGAGACTGAGAGAGAGAAAGAGAGAGAGAGAGAGAAGTGAAAATTGCCGGCCATAGATGCAGGCTGGGGAGGGGAATCAGGGGACATTGAAGGAGAGAAATGGGCACTGGTGGAGGGATGGTTGGTGGAACACTGTATGACTGAAGCCCAAACATGAACACTTTTGTAACTGTATATCTCATGGTGGTATAATAAAAAAATGAAAAACAGTTTTATTGAAACATGTTTTGGTACTTTTACTAGATTTGAATTAGTTTTATAGAATAATGTAGAAGGTTTGATCAGTTTTGAAAATTCACTGAGTAGATGAAGCCAATTAGTTATACAAAGACTCATGTGTACTATTATTATTATGTAAGATGAACGTGACTGGGTTTCTGTCCTTTCTTCCCTCCCCCTCCCTTCCTTCCGCCCTCCCTCCCTCCCCCTCCCTCCTTCCTTCCTTCCTTCCTTTCCTTCCTTCCTTCCTTCCTTCCTTCCTTCCTTCCTTCCTTCCTTCCTTCCTTCCTTCCTCCTTCCTTCCTTCCTTCCTTCCTCCCTCCCTTCCTTTCTCCCTCCCTCCTTTCTCCCTCCTCCCTCCCTTTCCCTCCCTCCCCCTTCCCTCCCTCTTCCTCCCTCCCCCTCCTTCTTTCCTTCCTCCCTCCCTCCCTCCCTCCCTCCCTCCCTCCTCCCTTCCTTCCTTCCTTCCTTCCTTCCTTCCTTCCTTCCTTCCTTCCTTCCTCCCTTCCTCCCTTTCCTTCCTTCCTTCCTTCCTTCCTTCCTTCCTTCCTTCCTTCCTTCCTTCCTTCCTTCCTTCCTTCCTTCCTTCCTTCCTCCCTCCCTCACTTCCTCCCTCCCTCCGTCCCCTCCCCCCCTTCCTCCCTTCCTTCCTCCCTCCCTTCCTTCCTCCCTTCCTCCCTTCCTTCCTTCCTCCATCCTTCCTTCCTTCCTTCCTTCCTCCTTCCTCCCTCCCTCCTTCCCTCCCTCCTCCCTTCCTTCATTCCTCCCTTCCTTCCTTCCTTCCTTCCTTCCTTCCTTCCTTCCTTCCTTCCTTCCTTCCTTCCTTCCTTCCTTCCTTCCTTCCTTCCTTCCTTCCTTCCTTCCTTCCTTCCTTCCTTCCTTCCTTCCTTCCTTCCTTCCTTCCTTCCTTCCTTCCTTCCTTCCTTCCTTCCTTCCTTCCTTCCTTCCTTCCTTCCTTCTTTTCTTTCTAATTTTGAACCCCAACCAGCAGTACTCAGGTCTCTGCAATAACAAACCACTCCAGGCAGTGCTTGGGGCACCATATGTGCACCCAGGGATTGAACCCAGGTCTGCCACATGCAAAGCAAGTGCCCATCTGATGTGCTCTCTCTCTGGTTCAACCTGGGTTATTTCTTATTTATTCCGCTAGAAATAACTAGAATTATGATTCCATGATTAGCAAGTTGTTTGTAATATAGTTGTTTCAGGCACTAAACCTTTCAACATAAATCCTACCACCAGTGTGACCTTCCCACCACCACCCAAGACTAATCCCTTCGTAGACACAAACTTACTTGGCTTGATGACATCATTATAGAGTTTGTAAAGCTGTGCTGTAATGTTGTTAATAATAACATTGCATGTAATTGAAGGAAAGTTAATACTTTACGAATGTTTAAGAATAGGTATTATTTAAACAAAGAATCCTACATATATTTAATTGAATACCATAGTAATAAATATGCTTCAGAATAATAATTCATGCATAAACTATTGTGCAAAAAGTCAGGTATAGTAGGTAAGACAGTATTGGACACATAGAAATATGTGCATAGAAATATGTGTGGAAGGAGTATAATCAAAATGTTAATAGGTGTAATTGCTATCTCATGTGATTATTTGTGACTCTAATTTCCTTCTCTCCTCCCATTTGTTTTTCTATAAGGAACATAAATGATCTCTATTCTAAGAAAAACATTATTCTTCCATGCTGTGGCATAAGAGTTATACTTTATCCAGTCATAAATTAATGTTGAATGTGCTTTCTCCTAGCCCTCAATTCTTGCATTTTGTTTGGCTTCTACTGATTTCTGTTCACACTGCAAATCACTTTTGCTTATGAATGCATTTAATAGTTGTGCAGCTGTCCTTTACCCTTTCAAGGTGACATTTAATACATGAATTTTAAGTCAGACTTTATCTTTGGTGCAGGGAAATAAATCCCTTTTAAAGCATCTGTTGCATTTTAAATTGTATATTCAGATAATATCTTCTCCATTAATTATTAACCTCATACTGAATAGGTTACATGAAACTTGAATATCTACTAGTCCTGAGGACACTATGTCGTATGAGTGATAGGATGACAAGAACTTTGACAATCAGGGAAAATATATATTTTACATTTCCTTCTGTGTTCTGATTCAAGTCACAAAAACAGACCTGAAAGGACCAATCTCATGTGATCTTTAAATTTGGTACACGCTTATAAAAAACTGGGTTTTGTGCTTTCAGTTTCCTAGCCCTTGAGCTCATTCCCCTTCTTGATGTTACTGCCACATACTTGTCTGTAGCAGCTGAGTGTCAGGATTTTCCTAACATATACAGTTCTGTCCTGTCATTTCCATCAGAACCTTCTACAGTTCTCTCACCCTTCAGAAATCAACTCAAACTTTTCTGTGTGTTAGGCTTAATAACTCAACATGTATCATCCTATCTAGTGATCACTAGATCACTAAACATCCCGTTGTTCATCAATTTCTTCGAGCAGGTGCCAGTGATATTTCCATTTGGCCCTATCTCGTCCCAGTGTAGCCCAATGGCATCTGCTTGCTTCAGGGATACGAAGAGCCTCAAACCGTTCATTCAGGATCTCAACAAAGAAGTCTGAGCATCTTGTCGGTGGGCAGCCAAGTGATCTTTTGACGTCTCGTGGGATCCAGTCGGTAACGGCTCTAGTCCAGCGGTCATCTCCAAATCGCATTACATGTCCAGCTTATCTGATTTTTTGATGCCTTGGCAAACAAGACAGTGTCCCTGACTCTGGAAGAACGACGGAGGTCTGAACTCCGGATTCCTTCTTTCACTTGAGTGAGATATAATTCTTAGGAAAACCAGAATACTTATCTATGATATGTAACAGAGTCCCTTCTAGAGTCCGCTGTACTTGATACAAAACTCAACAATATATTCCTATATAATAATTATGATAATCTCTGTATTAGTTTTCCAGGATTTTCATGCCAGAAGACCTTGATTTGAGCGGTTACAACACATAAATTTAGAATCTCAATTTTTTCTAAATTGTGTATTTATAGGATTTGTCTTATTTAAGGAAAAAATTTAAAATACATCAACATAGAACTATTTATATACTTCTACAAACAAAATATACATTTACAATTACTTCATTAACTAATAACCGACTTACAGTTTTGTGGAATTCCTGATCAGCTTTACTCATTAATGTGTGTAGGTGTCACCCACCACTTCCACAATTAAAAAAAAAGTTTTCTCCCATATCCAGGATAAAAAAAAATAAACATAGCAAGAGAGCAACAAATGGTCAGAGTCATCAGTACTGAAGATTCTTATGTTTTTGTGGTCACTGTTGGGAACCTCTGCCTCTGCCTCTGGGCTGAGTTTCCCGGCAATATTGGGGAGCAAGACAGGATCCCCTTCTGCCCCAGGGGTTCGGCAGCCAGAGGATAAACACAAATTCCGCAAAGCTCAACAACAGGTCTTTGTCATGGCCAATTTTATCTGGTTCAGGTTTGCTTCCCCCAAAAGATGCTAAAGAACTTTATAAAGAAAACTTTATGTAACTGCTAAAATAAATAAAAGAGGACAAAGGAAATGGAAGCACAGTCTGTCATGGATGTGATCATGGATGTGTCATGGATGTGTCATGGAAGGATCAATATTGCCTAAGTGGAAATCCTGCTCACCAAATTACATGAATTCAATACAGTCCTGATAAAAATATCCATGACATCTTTTAAAGACATAGATTAGACACTGTTGAAACTTATAGGAGTAATAAAATCTTAGAATAGACAAAGCAGTCCTAGGGAAGAAGATGGGAGGATTCTCCCTCCAATAGTAAACAATATTGCAAAGCTGTATTAATCAAAAATAATGTGATGTTGGAATAAGGACATAGTCTTAGACCAATGGAATGAAACAAAAATTCAGAAATAGACCCATAGGTTTATGGACAGTTAATATCTGACAGAGGTGCAAAATGTATGAAATGGAGCAAGACAAGCCTCTTCAACAAATTGTGTTGGGAAAAATGGTGGGTCATATACAAAAACAATTAACTCAAGACCCATTTCTAACACCATGCACAAAAAATTAAAACAAAATGAATTAAGGACCTTGGAGTTATATTACTCAAGTAAGTAATGAACTTACTCGAATCTGTAAGTTATATTGAAGAGGACAGGCAGAACACTGATGACATTGAAGTTAGAGGTGTTTTTAAGTACTCAGTGACTTTGACCAAGCAGATGGAAGCAATGATAAACAACCAAGACTAAATCAAACTATAAAATTTCTATACCACAAAAGAAATGTTGGCCAGAATAAAAATATATTCTATAGATTTAGTGCATATATTTTTCCATCACTCATCTGATAAAGAGTTATTCTCCAAGATATATAAAGCAATACCATCTTGCTCGTGAAGTGGGGTATAGAGATGAATCAAAACTTCCTCAAAGTTGGGGCCAGAGTGATAGCCCAGTGGGTAGGGCATTTGCTTTGCATGCAGCCAACCCGCGCTCCATCCCTGGCATTCCATATGGCCCCCGAGCACCGTCAGGAGTAATTCCTGAGTGCAAAGTCAGGAGTTACCCCTGAGCATCTCTGGGTGGACCCTCAAAAAACTTCCTCAAAGAAGACATCCAGATGCCCAAAAGAGATATAAAATTGCTCTTTGTTACTTAAAATCAGAGGAATAAATGCAAATTAAAACAATGATGAGCTATTATTTCATATCTGTGAGATTGGCACAAATTATAAAGACTGAAAACCAGCATTGATGTGGATGTGGGGAAGAAGGGACTCCCATTCACTGCTTCTGGAAATATCAGTTGGTTCAGCCCTCTGGGAAAATAATATGGACACTTCTCAAAAAAAAAAAAGGATGTGAGCTTCCATCCAACCTGTCAATCCCACCTTTTTGGCCCATACTCCAAATGCCCAAAACTGTATTTAGAAAACACATTAGCATTTCTATGTTCTTTGCAGCACTATTTGCAATAGACAAAATCTGTAAACAAGCCAAGTGGCCAAGAACAGATGACTAGATAAACTATTTACATATGCAAAATGGAATACTACTCAGCTAGAACAAAAGATGAAGCCGTGCAATTTGCTGCTGCATGGATGGAGCTGGAGAGTATCAGGTTGCGTGAAGTCAGAATGAGAGAGAGATGCACAGAATGATCTTGTCATATGTGGGACAGAAAGAAACAAGTTCGGTATGGAACAAATACCCAAAGGCAACAGAAACTGAGAACCAAACTGGTCTTCAGTGGGAAGCTAATTACAGAAAGCAAGAGTGGGGAGGAAAAGGATGAAGATGATAGTGGACAATGCTGGCGGGAAGTGGACAGTCTGGAGGAGGGTGTGGTACTAGAGTGTGTTATAAAACCCGATCAATTACAGTATTGTAAACCATGATATCTAAAATATATGTATTTTTTTAAAAACACAAAACTCCTGAGCAACTTTGGAGTGACACATGAACACAGAGCCAGAAGTCAGTCCTGAGCACTCAGGGGTATAGCCCCAAATCCAAAAACAAAAAGCAAAATGTAGAACGAGATAGGAAACAATGATTATCCTGGTGACAGGTTGAAAACTATAAGGCGGACACAGGGAAAGCAAAGGAAAAGGAAATCTAATATGGCAATGAACAAAGGCAATTGGAAACCTCTATACATTTTTTTATTGTACCACCGTGAGATATACAATTGCAAAGCTGTTCATGATTGGGTTTCCGTCGTGCAATGTTGGAAACCATTCTTAACTTTGACAAATTTGCCTGGGGCCATTCACGGGCAGATGGTTATTTCCCTGCACCCATTTAAATCATTTATCTTTATATGCTCTTGCTCTTCCCTTACCTACCTCTGATTTTATTGCTTTTGGATCTTTTCACATAATTGATTGAGAAAAAACTCGAAACTTTGCTGTTGATTGAATATCAGATGTTGAGATATAATAACAGAATCAAAAGCAATCTGTCAGTTATTCTTTGACATTTATTATGCTAATTTAGGTATTAGAAAATCCCAGTATCGTAGTACTAGTCCTGGACACCTAAGTATCATTTGGAGTTTCTTCCTTTAGGGGAGCAAAAATACACCACCTCCAAATAATGTTGAATATGACAGGTCTTTTGAAAGAGACATTGGCATGTGCTATGAAAAGTTCTCTCTGTATATATGTGTACATTTATACTCACCTATATATATACACATATATAATATATAGTATATATACACTAATATATATATATACATATACATATATATATACTATACTTTTAGGCACCATGATTTACAATATTGTTAATGATAGTGTTTTGTGCACACAATGTCCTAACACCATACTCTCCAAGGGAAGTGTCTGTTTCCCATATTGTTGTCTAAAGTCACCCCACTCCTCCCACTTATTAAATTGTCTTATTAGGCTGCTACCCTTATTGGAGGGAAGATGTAATCTCCTTTTACTATTTTCCATGGTGGAGACAGTATTAAAATATGCATAATAGATTTATAATTTACTACGCATGCGTGTTCTTTTTTGTTTGTTTATCTTGCATATCTAAATTTGCTGGTAGTCTAGAATAATCAACCTTTGTTTGTTTGATTTTGGGGGATCACACACAGCACTGCTCAGAATTTACTCCTGGCTCTGCACTCAGAGATCACACCTAGCAGGGCTTGAGGGACCATGGGGGTGGGGGCGGGTTGTGGATGGATTGAATCCAGTTCATCCGAATGTAAGGTGAAGGTCCCACCCTCTGTGCTATGACTCTGGTCTAAAACCAACCTCTTTTTCTCTCTCCCCTGCCCTACTTCCCTCACAATGTTTTTTTTTTTGTTTGTTATTTTTTCTTATTTGCTGAACCCCAGTGACTATGCTTGTCACTTTAAGGCCAATATTCAAGAGAATGAGTTAGTGTGAGAAAAACAGGTGCATACAGGTCCTAGCAAACTGAGCACATGGTGGGCTTAGCCTCCTCAAGTATCTTATCTGCATTATCCTAGAGAAAGGGGCCGCTCTCCCTCTTTCCATCAGCCTCTCCCTCTCTTCCTCTCTCGAAGTCTCTATCCTCTGTCTCTGGCTCCTCTCTCATCCTTTAGTCTCCTGGAGAAGTAGCAATCTCTCTTTAGAAAACTAATCTTTTAAGACAATCTTTTGGGGCTCCAGTTGGTGCAGTTCAGGGACCATTCCTGCTGATGTTCAGAGGATCATGTACAACACAGGGGACCAGGGTCAGCTTCATGCAAAGCAAATGCTTGGACAGCTGTGCTATTTGTCTGATTCCCAAGAAAATTCTTTGACCTGCTGTTTGTCCTCTCCTGAAATTCCTTTCTGTGATGAAAGACAAAGGTCTGTATCCAAGTGGAGACAGGGAGTAATTTCTCTTTCACCTGCAAAGAACGTAACCGTGTCTTAGTCTGATGACTACAGTTCCCTGATATTCTAGGTGATGCCCAGGCCAGACAAATCAGGGGAGACTCAGGTACAGTTTAATTGTTGCCCTGTTAAGGCTGGTGGAGCCTCTGTGACCGTGCATCGTGAGGTGCCCCTGTGGACTTTACTGGTTCTCACCTCCCTGGCGCCCCTTCATCAAATGTAGTCTCTGTTGCTCAGTAAACAGTTCAGGAGAGTGCTAAAATGCTAACTCAGTTTATAAATGAGCTGTAATTTAGGGGAATAGTTGTTTTACTATATAAGGTCTGATAAAATTCACAAGGCTACATTATATACTGCAATCTATGGATTTGCTTGTGCAAGTCAGATGTGATTGAAATCTTTTATTTAGAAGTGGACACTAGTTTTTTGAAACTCAGCATGCTTCAACTTATACATTTTTGAATATGCTTATCATTGGAATATAAGAGTGATTGAGGGAAATATTGTTATTGTAATAAGGTATAACCTACCTTACTCATAAATAGAGCGGAGCTATTATTAGTCTTAAATAACTGAAACATTAATTTTATTGAGATAACAATGGTTTATAGGCTGAAAATGTATGTATTTTGGCAGTACAATTTTCTATACTACACCTATTTCTAAAATCCCAGTGTTTATTGTCAAGTACTAATTTTACCATCATTGGCATTTGCTTATGAGGTACAAAATATTTTGACAGACATTTTAATGCACACCTTTTCGTTATCATTATAAATGTCAGAGATAAATACTTAAGACAGTAATAAATTATATTAAATCAATTTAATTCTATGGCTATTTTAAAAAAATGGAGCAGTTAAACCACTTTCCATTTTCCTTTATATTTTATAAAATTAATTTCATCAAGATCAATTTTTTTCAATTTGAATTTTAAGACTAATACTTGATTCATCAATCAAATGTTACTCACCCTGGCCTTCTGCCACTGGAAATTTTCTTTCGTGTCAATCATTTCCTTAAGGTTTAATAATCATGGTCAATTCCAGTGGATATAAATGCATAATGAATATGATTCTTTGATCAATTTTTATTTAATTTCCAGTTTTAAGTAGATAATTTATTTTATTTATATCTTTAATAAGGCTCACCAAGAATTAGATTGATAGAATATATTATCCAATATAAGGCAAAATTGGCAGCAATTTTATGAGACAAGTGGGAGAGAAACTCATAAAGAAATAGAGAAGACAAGAAGATAGCAAAATGCAGAAAGAGACGGTAGTGGTTGGAAAATAGAAGAGGAAAAAAGATTCAAGAGAAGTTGTTTTCGTGTACTGTATTCTAAGCAATGGGTTTATGTGGTACATTACTTGTATCAGTTGTCACTTGTCTTCCCATTGTTCATCTGTTTGCTCGAGCAGGCGCCAGTGACATCTCCATTGGTTGGGAATGAGGCCCATTATTGTCACTGTTTTTGGCATATTGAATACACCACAAGTATCTTGCCAGGCTCTGCAAGTTCATCCCAGGGAGCTCTGGGTTCATCCCAGGGGGCCCAGTCTCTTTCTACATCAGATCATCAACCACCCAGGGCCCATGGGGAAGAGCCCTGGGTGTAGACAAGCCTGTCTCCCTGTCTGCCACCTGCCAACGCAGCGGGGCACCTTAGTCATACCTACAACACCTTAAGGGGCAGGTGTTGCAGGACTCCTCTAAGAGCCTCTGCATCTGCTCTGGATTGCCTCCCTGCAAATCACTTCATAGATAGGGGGGTATTCTAAATGTGGCAGTTTATCTGACCATGTATTCTAGACTGGCTGGTATAAATATTCTCTCATGCTACCACAATCATCATGGGACTAGCTAGATCTTACCAGCATATTTGCCTGGCCACGTTGGATCTCTAAGTACTTAGACCAGAGAGAAATGCTGTTTGCCTCCAAGCAAGCAAGCATGGCTCCCTGATAACTCAAAGGCAACTAAAATACAAAACTACTGTGAAGTAGATGAGACTTGTGAAGGCTTGGAGAAATATTTAACTGGCACTGGCATTAGTATTAGTCTTTGGTATGGAGACATGCCATCTCAGAAACCCCCTTCTCTACCCTATAAAGGCTTTTCCAGGCAGATCTTGGCTCAAGACATTAACATATAAAAGGGCCTAGGTGAGGTGCTGGGAGAAATTACCTGAGAGCATTTGACTCTCCCTGCTTCCCATAATAGTGGGAGGGAGGTTTGAGTTGCAGGGGTATAAAACTAGCCTGCTTCCTCTCTTGCACTCTCGTTTTGGGCTCTCTCTTTGTGAGCTTGCACCCTTCTTGGGAGTCTTGTCTTTGTCTCCTCTCCACGGGGCCTTTACACGTGGTGGCCGCCATCTTGGCCTACACGTGGCTGGGGTTCTAGCTGGGAATCCTAAGCACCGGGTTTTTCCTGTTGCTAATTTGCATGCCTGAACCTATAATAAGTAAAGCCTTTTAAAACTGCATCGGATTCCTGAGTCTTCATCCATTCCCTGCCAGCTTTGGAGGTAGAAGGGAACTCGCTTCCCGGCACTGTTGGGGACCCCAGCGGCATCCGTGACAGGTAGGCAGCTCATATGTGGTACATATGTAGGGTGAAATAGTCAAAATATCCTTGTGAGTGATTTTTTACATGCTTAACCTATCAATGTAAACCTTTATTGGTAAGTGTTATCTTTGGATAAAGCTTCTTTGGAATTAGGGAATGGGGAAGTGGATTTCCATATCTTTGTTTAGGAACAAGTATATTTTTATAACAGAATACATCTTGAGAGAGCCAGGAATAAATATCATGGCAGAATGTTTAAGATTAAGATAAAGTGAATTTATTAATCATTTGAATTCCACTGCAAATAAATCTTAATATGATGCCATTTGTAATGCTCACTTTGTTAGGAAGAGGATAGAAGAAATGTGTCTAAGTTTTATAGATTATATATCTTTTATGAATATTATATATTACGTAATATTAAATGTTATGTAACACAGCATATATACTTGTATGTTTAATATGTAATATTAAATATTATATAACACAGCATATATATATATATATATTTGTATGTATATTGAATCCTTTCAAATGACTCTGCACAGGGTACAGCTGGGTCTATTTTTCCTAGAAAGTCATCTGAAATTATCTGGTGTATGGAAAATGTCATGTCACAGTCTCAACCTTCCTCATTTATGTATAACCTACAGCATCTTTCTAGGCTAGAACTTTATTATGTGTATGAAAGGTTAACAATGGGACTTTTGTAGCTTTGGTACTACAAGTATGATGCCTTCAGGATGTTCTTATAGGTCCCATTGGACATCTGCAAATGTCTAAACAGGAAAGTGGTGTCAACACAGCTTTGTTCAATCTGATGACTAGGACACTTTCATAATTAAGCAGCTGCCATCCTTCCTACCATTATCGACCCCAGTCTATGGTAGGTCGGGGCAGGGCCTGGTGTAGGCTGACCCCTGGTTAATGGGAACTGAACGTAATCACATTAGCTCAGTTGGGAGTTTTGAAAATTACATTAGCTCATCTAACAAAAGTAAGTTTGCCAATAATTTATGTGATGGATTTACAATTAGAGGACAGAGGTCTTTTGTGTTTCTTTTCTTTATGATTTTCCACTAAAAACAATAAAAATAAATCCAAAAATATTCAAATTTTGAATTGTGGATAGGTTATATTTAATCCTCTAGCTACTGGTTTGATTTCCCAAGATAGAGATATTTTAGGAAATGATTTCTGTGATTTTTTGTTTTTGTTTTTTTTTTTGTAATTTATGATAAATGGGGTTAAGGAAAAAGGGAGAAATGCCAATATCTGCTCTGGGTTTTTCTCAAACTGCTGAAAAACACACTAAGAAGATTAGTAGAAGAAAAAGGCCACATTTGCATACAAATGGAGAATATAAATTCTTCACTAAATTCTCCATTGTAAATGTAGCAATATTTATGGGCAGAGCCAAAGAATAGGATAGAGGATAGAGGGGCAGAAGATGTAAAGTAGAGAGGAGAAAGACCTCATGGGACACAGGGAACCATTTCATTTGGGCAAAGCAGATATTCTAAATGCTTGCATTGCCTTGAGAAAGATTTCTCCCATAAAAGTTTATTGTGGGCTAGCCCTAAAGCTGAGTAATACATATTTTATAGTATTAATTTCTCCTGAAGCCAGCAGGGCCTCAGTTGGTTTAGCCCCACATATTAAGGTGAAGTATATTAGAAAAACATACTCTGAGCATCTGGGAAAAAGTCTATCAGAAGATTTTTAAAAAAAAATCTGTATTATAGTGGTACAAATTCACCTTTAAGTATGTACAGTTGTTAAAATAAATGTGAAAGAAAAAAAAAGGAATCTATGGAAAACTCATATTACTTAAAATTTCAGAGATTGAGTTCTTTTTCTGTCTCTGTAATTCAATTATATAACGAGTCCAATAATTGAGAAATAGTATTAATGAGGTCTATAATTGTTATTATAGACCTCATTCCGGAATGAGGAATTATAGACCTCATTCCGGAATGGATTGGGGCTCTTTATGTTCCTGGAGCAAGCAGATGCCTTGGGCTCTAATAGCATGAGACAGGACATATGGAGATGTTACTGGGGCCCGCTCGAGCAAATCGATGATGAACGGGAAGACAGTATTAATAGCTAAATTTGGGGACCTTTAACTCTTTGCATGGGGAAAGTGTCTTAAGATTGATCAAACAGGTTAGACATTTATTTATGTAAGAGGGTTTTCTAAGGGGTAGTAAACATGTATTAAGTATTATTATTATTTTTTTTTTTTTTTTTTGGGTCACAGCCAGCAATGCTCAGGGGTTTCTCCTGGCTCTGCATTCAGGAATTACTCCTGGCGGTGCTCGGGGACCATATGGGATGCCGAGGATCGAACCCGGCCTGCATAGGCTGGCCGCTGCAAGGCAAACGCCCTACCCGCTGGGCTATCCCTCCGGCCCCTTATTAAGTATTATTTTTTGTCAAGCATGGCATAAGCTATTTTATATGCCTCATAATAAAATTCTTTAAGTAGAGGTATTATTTATATTTCATTTCAGAGTGTTATAGTGGGCACAGTGCTCAGGTTCTTGTCTTCAAGGATTCGAGATTGAAAGCACGGAGCTGGAGATTGAATGGTGTAATTCAGAAAATATTCTATTTAAACAAATATTTTCTATATTTTCATATTTCTTTTCACATATGAAACATATTTCACATATGAAACATATTCACATATTTCATTTCACTAAAGAAAATATTTCATTTCGCATATTTCACATATGAAAATATGTCTATATCAAATATAACATGGGTAGCTTGAGATACTCAGGATTTATTTAATAGCAATTTAACTTCAATAGTAAAAACTCTGCTTATCTATGGTTCCATTATCCTATCAACATCACAGATTATATCTTAATAGTATCATAAAATAGACTGAGAAATGCTTAGAATGTATCAAAAATCATGTAGAAAATAAACAATGAGTTACAGTGCAGTTTCTAATAATACTAATTTTATAGTTGTGTTTGCATTTGCCCTTACTGAAGATTTTTCATATGACATTGAAATGATGGTTACTACCATCATCTTATTTTTTTAATTTTATTTTAAAGTTTAGAGTAGGCATATTTGTATCTTTGAATGCATAACATTTAATTTAATTTTTTATGTGCATCAAATGAGGTGCAAGCAAAATACATTTATTTTTTTATTTTTTATTATATCACCTTGAGAACAGAATTACAAAGATGTTCATAATTGGGTTTCAGTTTTACATTGTTCCAGCACCTATCCCTTCACCAGTGCCCCATTCCCACCACCAATGACCCCATCCTCTTATTTTATCCAGGATTCCCTTTAGCATTTTATTCAGGGTAGGTCTAATGGTAACAAGTCACTGTTTATTTGGGAATGCCTTTATTTCTTGTTTTTGAAAGTCATTATGCTGGATTCAGATTTCTGGATGCTTCTTTCGTTTTTTCTTTTTCACTTTCCGCACTTTGAATATATATATATATATATATATATATATATATATATATATATATATATATATATATAACACATTGCTTTATGGCCTATAAGAAATGATAGGTTAAATGATAGGCAGAAAAAATGAGTTGATAGTTAAAAAAAAAACTTATAATGATTGTTTATTTCTTTTTTTTGTCTTGCTTTTTGATTATTTGGATAGAAGGAATCCAAGTGGAGTGTCTCTGGATTTATCCTACTTGGAATTCACTAATATTTTAGCGTGATAGACTCATACTTTACAGAAATTTAGGAAGTTTCCACTTATAATAAAATATTCCTTTTGCTCTTTTTCTCCTTTTATTCTACTATATCAGCTGCACCTATTCTGTCTGCTGGATGTGTCTTAACAAGTCTTTTAAGCTCTGTTCACTTCGCTTCATTCTAGTTTCTTTTTTGTTACTCCAAGTCAATCACTTCAATTGTCCTAACTACTTGTTTGTTATGGTTTTTGGGTTTGTTCAAATTTTATTTGGTTTCTCCCTAGTGTTTTTATTTTTATAGCATATTGTTATACTTTCAGCTCAATAATTTCTTCTAGATTCTTTTTGAAAAATGCCTTTTCTCTTTAGTGACATTTTCATTTTTTTTCATACATCATTTCCAGTCTTTGTTTAAGTCTCTCTTTATAGTTTTAAATGTCTTTAAGACAATGATTATAAAGTTTTTGTTCAGGACCACTACCACTGGCTTTATTCAGGGACTGTTTCTGTTATTTGATTCTGCTTTTACCCATGAGTTTCCTTTAGTATTAGTTTGGGTCAAAGGCCTCGCTAGCAGGGCTTTGGGAATCAAGGCCTGGTGATATTTCATTCACCTGGGAAAGCCTGATGGTTTGGTTCTCACACTTGTCTGCTACCACAGTCACACCTCGTGATGCTCAGGGCACACTCTGTTCTGTTTGATTCCCCTTTTCTCCACTCTTCAGAGTACTCAGGAATTGAACTCAGGACCTATGTGTGCACGTGCTCTGGTCCTTTTGAATGAATCTTCTCAAGCCCTAAAATAAATTTTCTTCCTTTCTTTCGTCTTTTCTTCTACACTCCCCCACCCCCCCCCGCATTTGAGCCACATCTATCTGTCCCCAGAGAGCACTAAGAATCACTCCTGGTTGTGGGTTCAGGGCTCACTTTTCTTTGTTTTGGGGGCACATCTGGTGGTGTTTAGGACTTATTTCTGTCTCTCTGCCCAGGAATGACTCTTGGACATGCTTGACGGAACCACAAGTTGTTGCAGGACTCCTCTAAGAACCTCTGCATCTGCCCTGGATTGCCTCTTGCAGGTAACTTCATAGATAGGGGGTAGTCTAAATGTGGCAGTTTATCTGACCATGTATTCTAGACTGGCTGGCATAAATATTCTCTCAGGCTACCACAATCATCGTGGGACTAGCTAGATCTTACCGCATATTTGCCTGGCCACGTTGGATCTCTAAGTAATTAGACCAGAGAGAAATGCTGTTTGCCTCCAAGCAAGCAAGCATAGCTCCCCTGATAACTCAAAGGCAACTAAAATACAAAACTACAGAGAAGTAGACGAGACTTGTGAAGGCTTGGAGAAATATTTAACTGGCATTAGTATTAGTCTTTGGTATGGAGACATGCCATCTCAGAAACCCCTTCTCCACCCTATAAAGGCATTTCCAGGCAGATCTTGGCTCAAAACATTAGCATATAATAGAGCCTAGGTGAGGTGCTGGGAGAAATTACCTGAGGGAATTTAACCCTTCCTACTTCCCATAATAGTGGGAGGGAGGTCTGAGTTGCACGCATATAAAACCAGTCTGCTTCCTCTCTCTCTCTCTCTCTCTCTCTCTCTCTCTCTCTCTCTCTCTCTCTCTCTCTCTCTTTGTGAGCTTGCACCCTTCTTGGGAGTCTTGTCTTTTTCTCCTTTTTTACAGGGCCTTAACACGTGGTGGCAGCCATCTTGGCCTACACGTGTCTGGGGTTATAGCTGGGAATCCTAAGCACAGGGTTACTCCTATTGTTGACTTGTATGCCTGAACCTGTGATAAATAAAGCCTTTTAAAACTGCATCGGATTCCTGAGTCTTCATCCATTCCCCGCCGGCTTTGGAGGTAGAAGGTAACTCGCTTCCTGGCACTGTCAGTGATCCCGGAGCTTTCCCCGACAACAAGTGGTGACAGGAAATGAACTTAGGCCAACTGTATGCAAGGCTCTACTCATTTTACTATCTTATTTGTTGTTACCTGAAAGAAGATTCTTAATATTGCACTAATATGCTATAAAAACAGAATTTTCTCAGTTAACGGAACATGTAGGATTTTTTAAAAAAATTTTTTATTTTTACAATTGCAAAGATATACAATTAAAAAGTTCACACTTGGGTTTTGGTCATACAGTGTTCCAGCACCCATCCCACCACCAGTGCCCATCTCCCACCACCAATGTCCCCGGTTCCCTCCCTCCCCAGCCCTTCTCCATGGCAGGTTCTTTATTTCTTTCCCTTTCTCTCTCTCTTTTCTTTCCCTTCCAGACTATGGATTACAGAACATACATTAAAGGGTTGTCATGTGTATTTTTTTTGCCTCTATTTAATGCTCAGTTCTAGGTTGGCATTAGTACCCTCGACAATTGTTAGCACACTGTTCCATTTTCTGTCTTACCTAGCCTCTGACTTCACACGTTTATGATAATTTCCACCTTTGACAAGACCTCCTGATATATGTTTCACTTGACCTTGGATATTGGTATCATAATATGTACATATATTTATGTTATGCAAATAAGTGCAGTCATTCTGTATGTGTCTCTCTCCTTCTGGCTAATTTCGCTCAACATAATCTTCTCCATGTCCATCCATTTATAGGCAAATTTTATAACTTCATTTTTCCTAACAGCTGCATAGTATTCCATTGTGTGGATGTACCAAAGCTTCTTTATCCAGTCATCGATTTTCGGGCACTCTGGTTGCTTCCAGATTCTGGCTATTGTGAATAATGCTTCTATGAACATAAAAGTAGGGATGGTGTTTCCGCTGCGTATTTTTTGGTTTCTAGCCCTGGCCCACCACTTCGGCAGAGCCTCACAACAAGCCAGACCACCCGTCCACACTCCACGGGTGCCGCCATTTTCCACTTCTGGACTTCCCTCTCGTCAGAA
This sequence comes from Cryptotis parvus, assembly GCA_021461705.1. Taxonomy (NCBI): domain Eukaryota; kingdom Metazoa; phylum Chordata; class Mammalia; order Eulipotyphla; family Soricidae; genus Cryptotis; species Cryptotis parvus. The sequence continues at coordinate 45,816 of JAJIBD010003071.1, forward strand.
CTCCACCCAGCAGACCAGCCCATCACAGCCCGGCTCACGTGCCACAAGTGGCCGCACGGTTCATCAATTTTGCTTTATTTGGAGGTGTTTAAAAGAGTTTGCCTCTCGCTCGGCAAGCCTGGCAAGCTTCTCGTGTTGTATATGATATGCCAAATTCCAGTAACAACTATATTAGGTCATTCCCATGACCTAATATAGTGGTTTGAGGCTCTTTATGTTCCTGTAGCAAGCCGATACCCCTGGCTCTACTGGCATGAGACAGGACATATGGAGATGTTGCTGGTGCCTGCTCTAGCAAATAGATGATCAACGGGAAGATCGTGATCGTGATTTTTGGTTTCCCAAATGTAGATTCCCAGGAATGGTATGGCTGGGTCAAATGGGAGTTCAATTTTTAGTCTTTGGACGAATGTCCATATTGTTTTCCAGAAAGGCTGTACCAGCCGGCATTCCCACCAACAATGGATGAGTGTCCCCTTTCCCCCACATATGTAGGATTTTTTTCTATAACTACCACAATAGTCTAAACATTACATGATAATAGGTTTTCAGACTGTTCTTTGAAACATGGAATATGTGTTCATATTATTTCTCATGTATGTTCTGATGTTCCTTAGTATTACATGAAATTGGATGCCGGTGCATGGTTCCTTTAGTAAGTGGAACTTTGCCCTGGTGTTACCACTGCATATATCTCATCTTAGTTTGAATGGCTCACCATTACCTGCTGAGTTGAAAACTGAGCATTTGAATCTGAAAATGTGGTAATTACTTGTAATCTGGAAGTGAAATTAGTGATAATGTAGATATTCTGAACATTAGTAACACATGATTCATTTATTTCCTGTTATAGTACTGAGCACAAGACTTCATTTTCTTTATTCTATTATTGAGATATTTCAAAATGACGTAATTCATTTGTATTTAAAGAAAGATTTATAAAAAATATACTTTCAAACCATATGTAAATGCTTAACAAAGATGCAGAACTCTTGTATGACTTCAATGTTGTGGGGAGTCTAGAATGTATTTTCATGAATATTTGCATATAATAGCTTTTTTATAATCAATTACTATAACTTGGTGATATGTAAGGAATCTAACTTAGGTTATTTACGAATTGTGTGATAAGTATTCAATAATTGTGCTGGTGCAATATTAAAATACTAATTCACATTTGATACCATATACACTAGATGAAGGACAACATGCGAGCAAGCAGGCTTCCGGAAAGGATTCAGCACAATCGACCATATCCACACAGTAACCAAGCTCATCGAGATTTGTAGGGAGTACAAGATGCCGCTCTGTCTCACGTTCATTGATTTACAGAAAGCCTTTGATTCTGTGGAGACTGAAGCAGTCATCGAAGCCCTAGGCAAACAGGGTGTTCAAACCCAATACATCAAGATCCTTCGTGAGCTGTATTGCGGATTCACCACCAGGATCTCACCATTCTACAAAGAAGTGATCATTGATGTCAAAAGAGGGGTTCGACAGGGTGATACCATTTCACCAAAACTCTTCAGCGCCACCCTCCAGAACATCATGTGACAATTAGAATGGGAAGGAATGGGAGTGAAGATAGATGGTCAGCAACTACACCACCTCCGCTTCACTGGCGACATCGTTCTAATAACACCAAACATTAGCCAAGCGGCACAAATGCTGGCTGACTTCGACCAAGAATGTGAAAAGATAGGTCTACAGCTGAATCTAAAAGAAAACCATGTTTATGAAAAAATGAACTAGTTCCAGAGGCCCCATTCACTGTCAATGGAACAGACATCTCTAAATGCAGCAGTTATGTGTACCTAGGTCGAGAAGACAACATGATGAATGACCTAAAACCTGAGCTGCGCGAGGAGGAAGAGAGCGGCATGGAATGCCTTCAAAGGCACTGAAGAAATAGCTAAAAGGACAAAGAACCTCCGGCTCTGGGCACATCTCTTTGACTCCACCATTCTCCCTGCATTAACATACGCCTCAGAGACCTGGGCCCTTCAAAAGCAGGATGAGAATGCTATTCGGGTCTCCCAGAGAGGAATCAAAAGAGCTATGCTTGGAATATCACGCCTCACTCAAGTAGAGAGAAGGAATCCGGAGTTCTGACCTCCATTGCTATTCCAGAATCAGGGATGCTGTCTCATTTGCCAAAGCATCGAAAATCAGAATGGCTGGACATGTAATGTGATTTGGAGACGACCACTGGACTAGAGCCGTTACGGACTGGATCCCACGGGATGTCAAAAGATCACGTGGCCGCCCACCTACAAGATGATCAGACTTCCTTGTCAAGACCCTGAAGGAACGGTTTGAGGCTCTTCATATTCCTGAATCAACCAGATGCCATTGGGCTACATTGGCACGTGATAGGGTCCAATGGAAATGTTACTGGCACCCGCTCGAGCAAATTGATGAATAACGGGATTCAAGTGATCAAGTGATATGATACCTTTAATATTTGTGTATTACAGATCACATACAAAGTAAATTGTAATTCTTTTGTTTCAATAAAATAGCAATTTGCACATGTATATTGTCTATTGTCAATCAGATTGGCATCTTAGACCTCCATCCAGTGGGATGAGTCACAGAGAATGAGACCATAAAACACTTCAGAAGCCAAATAAGCACACAAAGACTGTCCAAGCTTTAGGGTCACCTGACCTCATGGGTCAGCCATTTATTCAATATGATAGTGCTCTTGCATTCTGACTTCCAGAACGTGAGCCACTGTTTCACGGTCAGAGACATTAATGACAGTTAGCAAACATATAAGCATTCAGTAGGCACATGAAGAGCAGAAGCTGGGGTATTTCACATAACCAAAACAGCAGGCAGCCTCAAAGTATGGAGCAAATCCTGACAATTTCTTATTCTATTCTGGCCTATGTTGCTTCTACTTTTAAAAGAGCCTAAACTGTTTGATTCTTTCTTTACTGGGAACATGTTTTGTTGACTATTTGTATTCAAAGACCTATGCTATTTTTGTTTGTGTGATTTGGGGCCACACCAGTAATGCTGATTGACTACTCCTGTCTCTGCATTCAGGAATCACTCCCGGCAGTGCTGTGGGGACCATATGGGGGAGTGCCAGGATTGAACCTGGATCAGCAGCATGCCTGGCAATCTCCTTACCCCTCTGTACATCTCTCTGGTCCCCGTATGCTGTTTTTTTTCTGGGGAACTGTTCTAACTTCAGGGTTAGAGGTAGGTTTTTATGCAAGGGGGATGAACTACCACAAATATATTTTATTACATTTGTTACATAACATTTCTGTCTCTTCTAGTGTGCTTATTACTAATAAAATTGTATCACTGTGTTGGCACAGTACTATTTAAAGTGTACAGGCAATATATTTCTCAATTTTTATATACTTAATAGTAACAAAAACCAGGGAATAAAATCAAAGGAAAGTAAATGATTAACATTTATTTCTAGTTCTTGAATAATCTGTGGTTAACTGGGGGAATTAAATATGCTAATAAGGAACAATTATTGAAATAACAGAAAATTAAATTAAATTAAAACCACCCACTGTACTATATCACTGGAACTGTATTTTGTTACTATTATTATTATTATTGGTCTTCAGGCCATATATGATTGTACTCATTTTAAATAAAAATACTCAGTATAAAAATAATGCAGCTTGGGAGGAGTGGAAAAATACAGCTTGATGAGTTAACTTTGCGAAAATATGAACTTATTTTTTAGCATTCATGAGATTTATAAGAAAAAATGCATACAACTATTGTTTGCTAAAATTTGCAAATGTATACCAAATGAGAAACAATATTTCATGCATTGTAAGAGTTTCTTACAGTGAAAAAAAAACCCTTTATAATGTCTGTTGATGTTGGTGCTCCAATGATGATAGGGAAATACAGGGATTTGCTTCCACACTTAAAAAATATTCTGAATATATTCTCTGAGTATATTATTTATTGTTAACATTTACTTGCCCAAAATCTGTATGAGGTTCCCATATAAATCATTAAGTTATGCTATGAACACAATCAATGATCACTTGATCACTTGAATCCCATTATTCATCGATTTGCTCGAGCGGGCGCCAGTAACATTTCCATTGGACCCTATCACGTGCCAATGTAGCCCAATGGCATCTGGTTGATTCAGGAATACAAAGAGCCTCAAACCGTTCCTTCAGTGTCTTTACAAGGGAAGTCAGACCATCTTGTAGGTGGGCGGCCACGTGATCTTTTGACATCCCGTAGGATCCAGTCGCTAACAGCTCTAGTACAGCGGTTGTCTCCAAATCTCATTACATGTCCAACCCATCCGATTTTCTATGCCTTGGCAAATGAGACAGCGTCCCTGGTTCTGGAATAGCTACGGAGGTCAGAACTCCGGATTCCTTCTCTCACTTGAGTGAGGCGTGATATTCCAAGCATAGCTCTTTTCGATTCCTCTCAGGGAGAACCGAATAGCATTCTCATCCTGCTTTTGTAGGGCCCAGGTCTCTGAGGCGGTATGTTAATGCAGGGAGAATGGTGGAGTCAAAGAGATGTGCCCGGAACCGGAGGTTCTTTTGTCCTTTTAGCTATTTCTTCCACGCCTTTGAAGGCATTCCATGCCGCTCTCTTCCTCCTGCGCAGCTCAGGTTTTAGGTCATTCATCATGTTGACTTCTCGACCTAGGTACACATAACTGCTGCATTTAGAGATGTTTGTTCCATTGAGAGTGAATGGGGCCTCAGGAACTAGTTCATTCTTCATGAACATTGTTTTCTTTAGACTCAGCTGTAGACCTATCTTTCCACATTCTCGGTCGAAGTCAGCCAGCATTTGTGCCTCTTGGCTAATGTTTGGTGTTATTAGAACGATGTCATCAGCGAAGCGGAGGTGGTGTAGTTGCCAACCATCTATCTTCACTCCCATTCCTTCCCATTCTAATTGTCACATGATGTTCTCGAGGGTGGCACTGAAAAGTTTTGGTGAAATGGTATCACCCCATGGGGCCAGAGCGATAGCCCAGTGGGTAGGGCGTTTTGTACGCTGCCGCGCCTCCCGGCCCGGGTTCGATCCCTTGGTGTCCCATATGGTCCCCGAGCACCGCCAGGAGGTAATTCCTGGGTGCAGAGCCAGGAGTAACCCCTGAGCATTGCCGGGTGTGACCCAAAAGAGCAAAAAAAAAAAAAAAAAGGTATCACCCTGTTGAACCCCTCTTTTCACATTAATGATCACTTCTTTGTAGAATGGTGAGATCCTGGTGGTGAATCCGTAATACAGCTCACGAAGGATCTTGATGTATTGGGTTTGAACACCCTGTTTGGCTAGGGCTTCGATGACTGCTTCAGTCTCCACAGAATCAAAGGCTTTCTGTAAATCAATGAACGTGAGACAGAGCGGCATCTTCTACTCCCTACAAATCTCGATGAGCTTGGTTACTGTGTGGATATGGTCGATTGTGCTGAATCCTTTCCGGAAGCCTGCTTAGCGTGCATGGTTGTCCTTCATCTAGTGTTCTGCTAATCTTGTTCAGGATGACTCGTGTAAACAGCTTGTAGATGACGGACAACAGGCAGATGGGGCGATAGTTGCCGATGTCGTGAATGTCTCCCTTCTTGAACAGTAGAACTGTCCTGCTGGTTTTCCATTGGGAGGGCACCTTACATTCGGACAGGTAACGTGTGAAGAGCTGAGCTAGTGTTTTGATGAGTACTGATGGCAGATTCTTCAGGTGTTCGAGTCTGACTTTGTCTGGGCCTGGTGCTGTTCCCTTCTTTACCAACGAGATGGCATGTCGGATTTCAGAAGGGAGAACGTTGGGAATGACATATCCATCCTGTGGAATTTGGTATGTGGGCAGGTGGATGTGGCTATCAAAGAGATTTGTGTAGAAGTCCTGGATAATTCTCCATTGCCTTTCTGGAAGATGTGATAGATCCATCAGGCGTCGGAGGGCAGTCATCTTGGTCTTATAGTTGGCGAAGGACAGGCGGGAAGTGTGAATGCTTTTCCCGGCTTCTGCTGCATCTTCCAGTATTTCTGCTCTTCTGTCTTTGAGGTCTTCTTTCATCGCTTCTCTGCACCGTTTAGCAAGCTTGGATGTTAGCATTTGGTCTCCTGAGGCTCGCGCCTTGCCACGTTGGTGAATGAGCTCAAGAGTTTCTGAAGACAAGCCGTCCCTTTTGTGTCTTTCTCTTTCTTGGCATTCTTCGCACAATCATGGAGGTGCTGAACCAGTCGTTTGTATTCTTCATCGATGTTGTCAATGATGGTATCTTCCCATGTTGCTGCAATGGTGCCAAAGAGTTCCCAGTTGGTGGTTGTTCTGGGAGTTCTCTTCTTAAACTTTGCAGCCTTTTCTCCCCGCTATGGGAAGTAGAATTTTGCAGGAAGGAGACGGTGGTCTGATCCTGTTTGGAATTTGGGGACGACAGCAACATCGGTCGGACAAAACCATCGATTGAAGATGATGTGGTCAATTTCATCGTGGAACTGTCCGCCAGGAGATTCCCATGTCCAACGTTTCGCTTCAGCTTTCTGGAACTGTGAGTTCCCATGAATGGTCTTGGTGGATATGATGAACTCAGATAGTCTCTCACCCTGTTCGTTCCATTCTAGGCCATGGGTCCCGATGTGGAGTTCTTCAGCTGATCTTCTTGGTCAGACCCGAGTCCACCATCCCGATGGAGGCCTCGGAGGAGCCCAGAGAAACCCCCCCACACCTTGCTGGCAGCGATCCTCACAATCCACACTCTGCAGCAGGTAAGATCTCCACCCAGCAAACTAATCCAGTCTCCAGCCTGCAGATTAATCCAGTCTCTAGCCTGGCCTGTCAGAAACCCGGTCTACAAGGACCCACCATGCAGAGACCCGCCCTTCAGAGGAGAGTATTTCAAGCCCAGGAATGCTTGAGTCTAAGACACAGGTACACGGGCAGAGCAGAAACCATCTTTCCCTGTTGAACCCCCTGCATTCCATGGACCACGAGAGCAACTTCCGACCTGAGTCCACCATCCCGATGGAGCCTCGGAGGAGCCCAGAGAAACCCCACACCTTGCTGGCAGCGATCTTCACAATCCACACTCTGCAGCAGGTAAGATCTCCACCCAGCAAACTAATCCAGTCTCCAGCCTGCAGATTAATCCAGTCTCCAGCCTGGCCTGTCAGAAACCCAGCCTACGAGGACCCACCACACAGAGACCTGCCCTTCAGAGGAGAGTATTTCAAGCCCAGGAATGCTTGAGCCTAAGACACAGGTACACCCGGCAGAGCAGAAACCAGCTTTCCTCATTACGCACGGCTGCAGTGCTGCACGCCTTTACTTCCAAATTACCATGAATATTCTACCCACCCCCTCTGAGAGAGCCCCACAAAGTAATGAGAATATAGTGCCCGCATGGCAGAGCCTGACAAGCTGTCCGATGTGTGTTCGATATGCCAAATCCAGTAACAATCAATGAACTCATAGATAATTCAATGAATGTCTTATCTTTTGGACAATTTTGTATGGAAAATGATGAATTCAACTGCTTCATACAGAAAGTTCCTTAGCTATCAAAAGGCACCTATTTGGACCCGTTCTTTGAACTCTGACTTAGTGTTAGAGTTCCTAGAAAACAATAATGAGGTTTATGAGCCAATTTGACTGCAAAAGTGACATAGCTTATTTGACAGACTTGTTTTAATAAAAAAAAATTCACAGATCCAAAGCGATGAGTTGAGTTTAATTAAAACAAATCCATTATTTCCACATTTATAGCAAAACTCATGCTATTTAATTAAAATATAAGGTGAGGGAATTAGCCAGTTTCCAAATCTATCTGCAGTAAAACACTGTGATTCACGATTTGCCTATTTTCAGCACTCTGAAGGTTCTCCATCAAAAATTCAACATACAATTTGAAGATATTTTTTAAATGAACATAGTCAACTGTTTTTTGTCCTTTCATCAAGTACAAACAGAATAAGATATAAACAAAAGAATTTATATAAGTATAGATAGGTATATATTTCTATATATGCATGAAGATCTATATATAGAATTATATATGTATATATATTTGAGAAGTGAAAGAAGGCAGAAACCCCCTTTCCCAACCAGGGCAGGCCTACTGATGGAAAGTTACCAATTTAGGGCCTAAGTGTCCTTTCCATCTTGAAGTAACCTTTTTGTTATCCACAAAAGGCCCAGAACAAATTCCTGTTAAAGGTTATTAGACCCCGCCCAGAATCTACTATCTGGCCTGAATTGCCTGGATTGCATTCCTGCAGTACGCATAGCCCTTGCTGACCCATGATCCCACGTGCTATCTAGCCGCACCAAATATAGAAAGAAGTATTAAGAATAATCTGATTGGTGGGAAATGGTTACTTGGTACAAAGTAATTTGCACTCCTGCGCAGACCTTGATGTAATATTTTAAATCTATTGGATGGTTATGCGCTGGCTTTTCTGTAGCGGTGGGAACTATCTCTTAAAAGATCTTCCCTGGAAGGGTTCGGGCTCTTAGCCACTGACCGCTTGGGGTCATGCTATGGGCCCGAGTATACTCGCTTATTAATAAAACCCTTGCTTTTGTATAGGACCCGGTCTCTCAGAGTTTTCCTTGGTAGGTGCGGCTCTGAGGCTCCCAGTCAGTCACCCCCATAGGGTGGCCAACTCTTTCAGAAGTATATATATGATGCACAAATATATTAAAATATAGGCCTTCTTTACAGTATAGAAGTTTTTCTTTTTGATATGGTGTCATTTTTAATTTATGATTTTTGTTACAAAATGGAAACAAATCATTGAAAAACAACTCCGAGCTCTAGATCTTGAAAAGTCCTACATATGTTTTCCTCAACGAATTTTATAGAAACAGGTTTGATATTAAGTTTTAAGACATTTTGAATTTACTTCTGTATACAGTGTGAGAAGGGTATCTAATTCCAGTTTTATAAATTTGTTTTTGGCAAGGTGTTATTTATTTTTCCCTTGCACCATTTGTTGAATAAACTCTTTTGGTTCCATTTCATGTTTTATGCACTTACCCTATTTGTCAAAATTAGCTGCCTATAGAGCTGAGGAGTTGTCTCTGGAATCTAAATTCTATTCCATTGATCTGAGAGTCTCTTTGTTCTAGTTAAACTTTTAAAAAAGAACATATTTTAACTTTGTAGTGAAGAGTAAAGTCTGAGAATGTAATGCTTCTCTTCTTTTCCCCCTCAGTATTGCTTTGGTGTTTTGGGAGTTTCAAAATAAAAGAAGGGGGTTGGGAAATACCCAGATTTGCAATAGTGTTAATGAAAGGGTTTCATGCGTATGTTAGAGCACAATAACCTCCATCAGACTGTCTGCTCACCTCCAACAGTGTCTCGGGGTCCCTTTCTGCCCAACCCCCACCCAGGCCCTTGGTAACCTTAGTTCTGTAGACCTGATTTCAGATTACATTGCCTTTGACCGCCTATTATTTCCACACTACATATTCTTTATACCCTACATATATGAGAGAAATCATCCTGGATCTCCCTCTTCTGAGCAGCTTCCCTCTGCCTGAATCCTCCAGTTCCATTCAGCACATTGAAGCACTATAGCCTTGCACTATGAATCTACTGATGGTCTCAGTTCTTTTCATGTGTTTATATTCTTTCTAAAAAAATGAAAGAAAATGGAGAAAGGAAAGCAGACAGAAAGAAAAAAAGTAGACCATCAGCTATGTGTCTTTTGATGGTCTCATTTTTGTGTGTGTTTATTTGCTTTATGAAAAAAACAAAAGGAAAAAGGAAAGAGAGAAAGGAAGGCAGACAGGAAGGAAGAGAAAAGGAAACGGTTAATGCTCAGTTTTCTTGCACAGCGTGTGTGGAGCTGCTGCATTGCTGCAGGATGGCAGAGCTGAAGGGGATGAAGGCAGGTGCTATTTATAGATCGCTTCTGAAATTTCCTTAGTAACAGGGTTGGAAAGAATTCTGTCCCTGATGCTTGAAACATCCCCAGCCAGCAGTGACCTTGCCTCTGCTTTCTCTAACTTTGGAATTCTTCTCAAGTTTGGTAGGATCAATATTATTTTCTTTCACATCAATACATATTTCATGGTTGGAGACTGCTCATAAATATTAACCAATCCAGTAGTGTATTATATATTTTTTGATGGTAATGTGTTTTTTTTCTTGGAGATGGCGGAGGTTGCATTTTGATGTCCAAGTTTTGTATTGCAACACTTAATTTCTATGGTTATGTTCCTCATGCTTTGCAATGCATAACCTTCCAAGCATATTTCACATTTCTGGGCATTGGCCAGAACCTGTTCTTTCATATTTGTTCTCTTTTTCCTTCCCTCCAGCTGACCATCTGTCTACCTAGCTCCTGTAGAACTGTGGACTAAGTAGCTAGGGATGAAATAGCACATGTCATAAAAATTTGGTCTTCAGAAGTCAACTCTGAACTTTGAAAGTACGCAGTGACTTCCGCAAGGTGTTCTGCCTCTTGTTACCATCTGGGCCTGTTACTTCACCTAGTTAGAGCACAGCTAACGAGGCCAAGGTCACAGACTCAGACCACGTCTGATCCAAAGGATATTGTACAAGGAAGAGCTTTCTCTTGTGGCCATAGTCTATACCACTAATGATGGTGGTTGGTTCACTTTGAAAATGAACCCGAACTGCAGGACCTGAAGGGAGCTGGCTTGAGTCAGTCTCTCACCATCATTAGAGAAAAATTCAAAGCCTATGATGTACACTAGAGAGTCAGAAGGATACTTAAAACATTCTTTATTTCAGCTTTAGAACAGATGGGGCACAACTACACTCCGTTTGCTATATCTGAGGTTACACAGGGAATAGGAGAGCCCCAAACTTAGTCCAGTCCTCAATGCAATTCTGCTTTTCCACTCATTTTCTGAATCACATTTTTAGCAAGTGAATCTCTGTGTAATTGCACATTTTATAGGTAGAGATTAAGTAGTCAGAACCACTAGACTTGGCGAGGTGACTGTTACATGGAACTGGGAAGGGAGTGGCAATAGAATGAGGGATTTAAAGAGCAGAACCCGTGAGCATTTTCTCATGTAGCTTTGTAATACCAGTAAAGTATGTGCAGGGAGATTTAAAATTTACAAACCATTTACACATCATTTGTGTCATTTGGTCCATTTAGTGTGAAACTCTTGACAATCTTATATATAGAAAGGTTAGATGTTTATTAAAAATAATAGGCAGACTGTGGTGGGGTTAGCAGGAGGGAAGCTGGGGACATTGGTGGTGGGAAATGTGCACTGGTGAAGGAACTGCTGTTAGAACGTTTTATGACTGAAACCCAATCAGGAACAACTTGGTAAATGTGTACCTCATGGTGATTCAATAAAAATTAAAAAAAAGAAACAAGACATGCACAAACTAAAAAGTTCCTTTCATGCTGAGCAGTGTAGTTTCTGGATACAAAAATAGACTTCATTTATTGACATATGTATATATTTATAATACACATTCATCAATATTGATTTATTGTTGCTTCTTGATTTGTTAGTTATATTGAATTACAATAGTTCTTTTTCTTTTGATTTTGGGTCACACCTGCAATACTCAAGGGTTATACCTTGATCTGCTCTCAGGAATTATTCCTGGCAGTGCTCAGGGGGCCATATGAGATGCCAGCCAGGGAACCCAGATTGACTGTCTGCATGACAAGTGCCCTACCCACTGTACTCCAGCCCCAGTTTACAATATTTATTGCAGGGCCGGAGGCGATAGCCCAGCGGGTAGGGTGTTTGCCTTGCACGCCGGCTGGCTCATGCCGGCCTGGGTTCGATCCCCGGCATCCCATATGGTCCCCGAGTGCCGCCAGGAGTAATTCCTGAGTACAGAGCCAGGAGAAACCCCTGAGCATTGCCGGGTGTGACCCAAAAAACCCAAAAAAAAAAAAAAACAATATTTATTGCAATATGAAATCTCTCAGCAGAAAGTTGTTGATATTGTTGACTATTAATATATTTGTTTCAGGGTCTCACCCGATGGCATTCAGGGCTTATTCTTGACCTTTTGCTCAAAAATTACTTGTGGTGCTTGAGGGTTCATATGTGGTGCCGGGGATTATTATACCTGGGTCTGCTGCATTCAAGGCAAATTCCTTACCCCCACCCCCACACTTTCTCTCTAGCCCTGGTTACAACTGGGCTGAAATGGGTAGAGAATGCAGGTTTTATACCATTTCTTTAATAATAATGACATAGAACACTAAATTTATGAGACTTGTATATAGTCTTTAAAATAAGATTGAAAGGATGTGGGGAACGCTGCTGGGGTCATCGACAGTGCCGGGAAGCGAGTTCCCTTCTACCTCTGAAGCCGGCGGGAATGGATGAAGACTCAGGAATCCAATGCAGTTTTAAAAGGCTTTACTTATCACAGGTTCAGGCATACAAATCCACAATAGGAAAACCCTGTGCTTAGGATTTCCAGCTAGAACCCCAGACACGTGTAGGCCAAGATGGCGGCCACCATGTGTTAAGGCCCTATAAAAAAGGCAAATATTCTGGTAAGATCTAGCTAGTCCCAAGATGATTGTGGTAGCATGAGAGAATATTTATACCAGCTAGTACAGAATACATGGTCAGATAAACAGCCACATTTAGACTATCCTCTTATCTACAAAGTAATTTGCAGGAGGCAATCCAGAGCAGATGCAGAGGCTCTTAGAGGAGTTCTGCAACAAAAGTACAGTTCTGAAAATCATTTAGAGCCCTTTTATGGACATGACATGCTAATGCAGGTGATAGTTTCTTAAATTAGAGGTACCTGCTTTCAAATTCTAGTTCTGCCTTGGTTTGTATTTCAACACTGTTATAATAAATGATTAAGAAATTTCCTTGGTAGTAGTCTATAATTTGTCAAAATGTGTAATGATGTTCAATACTGAATTCAAACTAAGAAAATAATTGAGAAAATTTCAATTCAGACTCCAGGTAGAAGGCATGAGGGAAATGCTATCAATATTTTTCTCCTAAAGGCTACTCGACTTCAATTGCAACATTCCCTTTCCAATTAAAGACATGCTATATATTCAAAGGGTCTCATTTACATTTTGCTACTTTGCAAGTTTTGGCATCATCTTTTTTTTTTTTTTACAATGTTACATAATGTATTTTGTCTTGATGGAATTTAATGCCTCCTGCTGACTATTTAAAATTACTGAGCAGAAGGTCAGGTTTGATCAGTGAATAGATATTAAAATGCACAGGCAGCAACACAAACAGTAAATAATTAATACTTAATGTAAGCCAAAGGAAACAAGATATATTTTAATTCTGAAAAAATCCATCTTTATTTCATTCATATCAGTATTGTGGATTTAGACACATAATGAATTTGCCTTTTTTAGAATTTTTTTTTCTTGTAGAATACGTTATGCTTAGAAGAATATATAAGACATATGTGTAGTGAAAAGAAATAATTACAAAGCAACATTATGAACCTTGCAGGCCAGGCGGAACCTGCTCCACACCCCTTAACAGAACTGAGTTTTTGCACATAGTGGGGTTCCATGGTGCAACGGTGAGCACTCTGGACTCTTGAGTCTTACACAAAACACACATCAACCCCCAAATATGACCATCTCTCCTTGCTTGTCTTTGTAGACTTAACTCCTCAATTGTTTACCTCTTAACGAGTTTAGCTTGATTATGTTGGCTTTGGAAATTGCACCAATTAATCATGTTTTCTGTTGTGACTTTCTTTACACTCAACAATATATTTCTAAGACTGACACCATTGATGTAAATGTAGCTTATGTATTTTGAGAGTTGTATAATATTGCATTTGTGCTGAATAATTCATCTATTGATTTATATCAACATAGTCATCTCATTTCCAGTTTGGGCTGTTCTGAATAATGTTGCTACGATGCTACCATGTCTTTCCCTTGGCTCTGTTATCCTGAACTTGACAGGTAAGCTGCTCCTGTGTCTGTCCTGCCTGAGAAGGCATTTGGGAAAAATAAGCGTGTATCACAGGGTACACTTTCCGAAGTTTTCCTACCAGTTTCCTCTTCTGAGGGCTTCTATTCCACTTTCTTATCAACGTTTGGAATTACCTATTACTGTGATTTTTTCTCTAATATGCAATAGTTTTCTATTGTCTTAGCTTGCAATTCATTGCTAAAGAATTGTTCAAGTCTTTTGTTTTTAGTAGTTATTCGAATATATATTTTGGGAGGCAATATTGGCTTATGTGAGTGTAAATATTTACATTTTTAGTGATACAATATTCCCCCACCACAAATACCACCAAAATGCCAATCTCCTCCCACAGTCCCTGCAAGGAACCACAGAACCCTTTCAGCTTTCTACCCCACTCTGACCCCCAAACACCCTTGGCAACTTCAGTTCTGTAGTTAAAGTCTAAGGGCTTATTGTTATTGATACTGTCTCTTTCTTGGATTTAAAAATATGAATACTTTATAAATTTATATGCTTTTATAATAAATTTGCCTTTTTGAAATTGTTCTTGTAAAATATGTTATGCTTTTTTAAAAGAGTGTATAAAACATAAAACATATGTATACTATAGAAAATAAATACAAAGTCACATCATGAGCTACTCAGACCAAGTCGAACCCTGAGCAAAGTGAACTCTGCCTCAGTGAGCTTTTGGTAGCCTGACTGTGGCTCAGAGCTGTGTCACAACTGAAGCTTGTCCTGCTCAGTTCTGTTTTCTTTCACACATACAAGACCTATATTAGTGTGGAGTAGAGGCTATCTTTCTCTCCCTCCACCGCCTCCTACACAAAAGTTCCCCAACAATTTTTTGTAAACTTAGTACAATTTTGCATTGGTTTCCTTAAAGACCTAAGCTGAAATGGGGTTTATTTAATGTACTTTTATCGATGTGATTTTATTTAAATTTGCCATGTCGTTATATCTTATCTTTTCTTTGTTCTTTTGTTCTTTTCCCTGCATTCCAGATTATTATTGACATACGTGTGATTTGGTTTTTTGGCATTTAACTTAAATATAATTTGAAAATTTAACTTTAAAGGGACTCTACCACTTCATACATGATACAAAAAATGTAAGGAAGAATATAGCTAATCTTACATACCATCCTTAGAGCTCTTTCAAGACATTTCTCTTCTACCAAGAGCTAACGATACATCAGCACCATTTTTTTTTCTCTAAACATTTCTGTTGACCTCTATAGTGAGCATTTAGAGCATTTATACCAAAGTCTAGATTTGTAAGTATAAACATTTGTAACTGCAAGTTGAGGCTTATAGTTAATATTATCTCTGTTATTTTTTCAACTTGTGATCACTTGATCATTTGATCACTTGAATCCCGTTATTCATCGATTTGCTTGGCGGGCTCTAACATTTCCATTGGACCCTATCACGTGCCAATGTAGCCCAATGGCATCTGGTTGATTCAGGAATATGAAGAGCCTCAAACCATTCCTTCAGGGTCTTGACAAGGAAGTCTGACCATCTTGTAGGTGGGTGGCCACGTGATCTTTTTTTTTTTTTTTTTTTCTTTTTTTGGGTCACACCCGGCAATGCTCAGGGGTTTCTCCTGGCTCTGCACTCAGGGAATTACTCCTGGCGGTACTCGGGGGACCATATGGGATGCCAGGGATCGAACCCAGGCCGGCACAGGCTGGCCGCATGCAAGGCAAAGCCCTACCCGCTGGGCTATCCCTCCGCCCGCCACGTGATCTTTTGACATCTCGTGGGATCCAGTCGATAACGGCTCTAGTCCAGCGGTTGTCTCCAAGTAGGAATTACATGTCCAGCCTATCTGATTTTCGATGCCTTGGCAAACAAGACAGCGTCCCTGATTCTGGAATAGCGACGGAGGTCAGAACTCCGATTCCTTTTCTCACTTGAGTCATGGAATGCCTTCAAAGGCATCAAAGAAATAGCTAAAAGGACAAAGAACTTCCAGCTTCGAGCACATCTCTTTGACTCCTTGACTCTTCAACTTGTGATGTATTTAAAAATTTTACTTCCCCCACCCCCTTTTTTTTTTTTTTTTTTTTTTTTTTTTTTTTTTGCTTTTTGGGTCACACCCGGCAATGCTCAGTGGTTTCTCCTGGTTCTGCACTCAGGAATTACTCCTTGCAGTGCTTGGGGGACCATATTGGATTCGGGGATGGAACCCAGCTGGCATGGGTCGGCTGTGTGCAAGGCAAACGCCCTACCCACTGGACCATCACTCCAGCCCCCTCTTTTGATATTTTATATATTTCATATGTTATAATAAGAATTAATATAACTATATAGTTATAATGTCTTGGTACTTGTACAGTTTCTGACGTACATTTAAAACTTAATGATCGGTTCATGCTCAAGGTTGGACTCCACTGCTTGGACAAGCCCCCACCCATGAGGCGAATACATTGAAAACTCCTCAGGTCTGTGTGTTTCTACGACTGAGTCTCCAGGCTGTCTCTGAGTTGGGGATGGGTCCCCTCCCCCCAAATCCCTGTTCTTCAGCTGCCCTCAGAGGAGGTCAGGTTTAAATCTGGCCCAACCCAATAGAGCCTTGGCAGCTGAAAACGTTTGTCCACACTCCACAATCGCTGCCATGCTCTAGGCGTTACAATCTCTAGAATTCCTTTGGCATGCAGCAGCATTTCACAGCCGCAGACTTTTCAAACTCTAGTTTACTGATATAACAAGTATCACTTCAAGCTTAATAGATAAAGTATAAGGTACCCAATAACAAAATATTTAGTCAGAATGTCTACTCTGTAACAACATATCAGTAATTTCTTATACGAAGGACTTAATGGCTAAATGGCTTCATCATGAGATTCAATAATCCTCTTTAACTTTCTTCTAAGAACTTATTTCTAGACCATATTTAGCAAATTAGCTCTAACAAGCAATATAAAAGAAATTATTTAGGGTCTGCTTAGGACAGCTCAAGCAATTGTTAAAAAATCTGAAATAACTGCTGTCTAGTTTCAATGGTGGTGGGTTTGGGTTGAGTATTGAATATTTGAAAGAAATTAAAATGAATATCTTTGTTAAAAATTGATAGAAACACGCTGGTTTAATATGTTCAATAAGTGAAAGCAATAACACAGATGGTCAAGTGCACATGTAACTACCCAGTGAAAAGGTCATGACTTTATCAATACCATTCCGAGATATGTGTTGTAATAAGCAATATAATTAGTTCCTGCTAATGGTGCAGGCATGGGGATGGGGTGGGTGAGTGAGAAACAAGGGCTCTTGGTGGAGGTAAGGGCACATTGGTGGTGGGGCTGGTGTTAGAATACTGAAGACTTGAAACAACTGTAATGTGAACTTTGTAAACCAGCATTTATATAAAGTGAAAAAAATATGGTGGAGGTATGGTGCTGGAACACTGTATGATTTAAACCCAATCATGAACAGCTTTGTAATTGGATATATGTCACCACGGTAATTGGATATATGCCACCCGCACGGCAAATTTTTTTAAATAAATAAATACATACATACATAAAGTAAAACAATATTAATGGTAGGGACTGGAGCAGCAGTCCTGTGGGAAGGGGTGTTTGCCTTGCATGCTGCCTACCCAGGTTGGATCACAGGCAACTTGTTGGTTCCTTAAGCACCGCCGGGAGTAATTCCTGAGTGCAGAGCCAGGAGTTACCCCTGAGCATTGCTGGATTTTGCCCAAACCACTCCCCCCTCCACCTCCCGCAAATAAACAAAAATAAAAAGCAAAAAAACCAAACCCTTAATTGTATCTTTTGAAATAAAACAAATTCATATAAATATGAAACTTCCAGCTCCTCAGGCCAATATATTAAGTCTTGTTTGACATATGATTTAGTTCAATTTGATATGAATATACAATTAATAATTTAATTTTACTGTAATTGAGTTGGAACAAAATTATAAACCAGAAAGATTAGTTGATATTGAACGACATGAGGTTATTTCTAGCACACTTGATTTCTGTGGATAAATTATTCATTAAATATTATTTTGCTTCTGACTAACCAATTTTATTTAACATCTCTTGCAATAAGTTTTATCAAAAAATTCAAAACTTCTACAAGAGTATTTCTTCTTTTAATAGTCTAGAGAGACAAATTCACTTTATTTTAGTCTAAATCATTTCTGATATGATTATTTTCTTGAATTCTTACTTTAGATGTTTGGGAATTATATTTTTTTTTCTTCTTTAAAGGTTTTGTCTTCGCCGCTGGGGTTCAGCAATTTCTTCATGGGGGTATATTAACATAGATTTTTTAAAAGCCTTTTCTGCTTAGGGTTTGTTGAATTTCTGGGAACTGCAGATTTTAATTTTTATCACATTTAGAAACAAATTTGACTAGGATTTACTGAATTCTTTTAATATTTCCATTTTTAAAATAATTTTAATTCCATGAAAAGACAGTCAATATTACCCCCACAGGCCAAATTACTTTATTTTCATTTTCTTTTTATTGTGCTCCATTTATATAGTTTCTATTATTATGCTTTCCAGCTAAATGAGTTTTCATATGTATTGTTTAATCAAATGCTAATCCTTTATATTTATTTTCATTTTGAATTTATATTTTTATCAGTATACATATAATATGGCAATTTTATCTATCTATTGTTGACTAATAATATTCATTCTTCTAGTATGACTCAACATATGGAATATATATTTAAAATACGTTATTTGCTTGCTCCATCATTTCTATTATTTCTTAGTCTGTTTCTACTGACGGTAGAGGAGCATTTTCCTGTTTTTCTTTTTGTGAAGACCATGAGTTTTGACTGTGTGCGTTTTGTATTGTTGGAGACAGGATTTATTATATTAATCTTTTAAATCATACTAATTTAATATTAACAATACTGATTTTTTTACTTGGAGGCAGCTAAATTACCCCTTTTTTCCAAAAGGAAGTTCAGTTCAAGCATTTTTAAATTTGATCTCCTATTTAGTTAGATTTAGAGCAAACATTATGATAGAGTTAATTTAATTTCCTTCCTTCCCTTTCTCTTCCTTCCTCCTCTCCCTCTCTCCCTCCCTTTTCTGTTTCATTTCTTTCTCTCTTTCCTTCTTTCTCTCTCTTCCTTCCTTTCTTTCCTTCCTTCCTTCCTTCTTTCTTCTTCCTTCCTTCCTTCCTTCCTTCCTTCCTTCCTTCCTTCCTTCCTTCCTTCCTTCCTTCCTTCCTTCCTTTCTTTTCTTTCTTTCTTTCTTTTCTTTCTTTCTCTTTCTCTCTTTTTCTCTCTTTCATTCTTCTCATTTTCAGGCTTTTATTTTTGAACAGTCTGTACATACATCACAATTTCTCTACTAGGCTGAATGCAAGTTCTAACCAATTCTGGGTGACCTCCAGAAATTAACTTATAGTTTCCCAGTAAAGTAATAGTTCTCTTTATGGAAGTGACTGTGATCTATACTTACTTATTTTTTCCATATAAGAGTGGTAGTAAATGATCTTTAGCTAATGACCCCTGGGTACCTCTCTGCCTTTTTTTTGATACTACTTCTGTGTAACTCCATCCTTTCAGCCATTCTTCTGATAGCTGTTTTAGCCTCAGCAGACTCCCATTTTTCAATCTCAGGTAAGATTATTAGGACATGATTTTCTATCTCCTTGGTCACATTCAGAATTACCTTAGGCAGAAATGGTTTTAGGGGTTTTTTTTAATGATCAAAATTCTGTATTGCATGTGGTTTAATGCCTGAAAAGTCACTTTATATCCTTTGTCCAGTTTTCTGATTGTTTCTTGCAGGAAGGGAAGACTTAATCTTATTTTCTTATGTTTAGAAATGCCAGGCATTTAAAAAATGCTCAGGGAACTCTCAGTATAGTTTACATTTCTTCTTCCCTTTTTTATTTGTATAATTGAAGTTTGAAATACTCTCGTGGCTACTGCACAGCTATGTTTTTTTTTAATAAGATGCTGTGTTTACAATAGTGTTGACATTTATTGTCTTGGTGTATACAGTCACATCACCTCACCACCACCAAAGTGCCCAAACCCCCAACCCATCACAAATTCTTGTATGTGAGAAATCGCTTCTTCTGAAACAATCTTGGGCTGACAATTACTAGAGGAGGTCATCCCAAAGATGCCACTCCCAACGCTTACTGTTGGACTACTAGTTCTATACACTTTCGATAGCCCTTTATACCTCTGTATAAATTTCAAGATACTAGAACTTGAGTGCAGAGGCCAATATACCTAGGAGCTGCCCCAGAGTCCGGGTTTTTTGACTGTGGGTCATAACTGATTATGGGGGACTTCAAAAAATCCTTATCATCTATTTAAAAGTGCATTCTTTAAATTTATTTTCAGTGCGTCTTTGCACTGTATACCTCACTGACATACTTATATACATGGGATTGCATAAAAATTTCTTGGGAGAAAAGATGGGATCGAGTAGAAGTTTATTATGTTTCACTACATATCCATTATGTTTTTGGTGTTCTTGTCACCTTCCCGTACTTTGCAAAAAAAGTCACAAAAATCTGTAACAATTATGCAGTGGAATATGGTAAGAAACCTTGCCCAAATAAGACTCTTGGTACAGCTATGTTTTAGAGTAAAATTTAAAACCTAAATACATTTCCATATTTGCTCTACTTTGACAGTTTACAAATACTCTTCTAGCCTATTAAGTTTGATTTTTCCCCATAATGTTAGATTTTCTTTTTTAGTTATTGTTATTTTCAAACTATTTAATGATTCTTTTCTATTATTGTTTGAGTGGCTGCTAAAATGTAGCTAAACAGTTGCAACAACTGTTTCTGTTTACTGTGAAATATTAATAACATACTATGTGTCTGCTTAACTACAAATTTCCCAGTAGAAAAGCAGTCCCTAAGCGATCAGCCATTGGTTTGGTTTGTGTGTCACATTCTCATAGATTTCATTGATAAAAAAGACAATTAGCGTTAGTGACTGTAGGTGGTTTATTATCCCAGCAAAGCAGGCACAATGAGCTTTGTGTGCACAAGACCTTTTTGCCTCCCCAGGCTCATGTGGAAAGCTGAGGACCAAGGTAGAAAGATATACAAAGTTTCTGTAGTGCACCTAAGCAGACCAATTCCCAGATAAGAAGCTAACTCTCAGTCCTTTTTGCTTGTTTTTAAGTCACATTTGTGTGTGCTCAGGACTTAACTCTTGACTGTGCTCAGGGATAGCTCCTGGTGATGATTAGGGAATGTATGTGGTGCTGGGGATTAAACCTGGCTCAGTCACATGCAACGCGAACACCTACGTATATACCATCTCTCTGGTCCCCAAACTCCCAGTTTTATAAAGGACTTCTGACATATCCCCTTCATCCACTCTTGATGAATTGTCTGATTATCTTGATGTAGCAAATCTATACTGAGAAGAAAGGGAGACTTTACTCTTCTGAAACACTTAAGTTAGCTGTGAAATACCTGTACTCAAGCACATGTAGACATGACAGAGATGCAGCGAACTGTCTTCAAAAAAGAGACATTTAAATCTTTTATAAAATATAACACATTTTCCTCTCATCTAATGATAGGACAAGAATCACATATGGTTAAGACTGTTTAGAAATTATTCTTTAAAAAATACATGAATATCATATAAGTAAAATTTTATATAAAGTTCCAAATAGTAATGTATTTGCCAATTATATGACGACAGAGGACACCATGAGGGCAGATGCTGTTTGTATTCTAATAATTCCCTTTCCCACCCTTCTTTTGGATAGGTCTCCTCCTCCGCTCCCTCCCCCCTTTCTCTTTGTGGGAGACTTAGGATCTCATGTATGGTCTAAGTTCTGACCAGAGCTAGAGTTCTTTCATTATATTGGATTGTGGTGGAAGAGCTTTTGTACTATTTTGTATAGACTCACACACATGGGGCAGAGCTGCTACTGGCTCTCCCTGTGCCCAGCCGCTCATGAGGCACCTGGGAGAGATGGTGGGTTCTATCCCTGGCCCACCATCCCAGCAGAGCCTCACAACAAACCAGATGACCCCCACTCCATGAGGGCCTCCATTTTCCACATCCAGACTTCCCCCTCATCAGAACTCCACCCAGCAGACGAGCCTATCACAGCCTGGCTCATCGAGATCCACCCTGCAGCAATCTTTTTTAAATCTGGCCCAGGTATGCTGATCCAGAGACTCACAGACATGGGGCAAAGCTGCTACTGGCTCTCCCTGTACCCAGCTGCTCATGAAGTGCGGGAGGGATGGCGGGTTCTATCCCTGGCCCGCCACCCCAGCAGAGCCTCACAACAAGCCAGACGATCCCCACTCCATGAGGGCCTCTATTTTCCACATCTGGACTTCCCCCTCGTCAGAACTCCACCCAGCAGACAAGCCTATCACAGCCAGGCTCGCAGCCGCATGGTTCATCAGTAAATGCTGGATTTAGAGATGACTACAAGAGTATGCTACCTGCACGGTAGAGCCTGGCAAGCTACCCTGTCGTATTTGATATGCCAAATACCAGTAACAATTATAGACCTCATTCCCATGACCTGATGGAATGGTTTGAGGCTCTTTATGTTCCTGGAGCAAGCAGATGCCCTTGGGTTCTACTTGCACCGAGACAGGTTATATGGAGATGTTACTGGTGCCCGCTGGAGCAAATCTATGATAAACGGGAAGACAGTGATACAGTGATTCTAATAATTGGTGTTCTTCTAGACCTGTCGCCATTAAACTAATTTTTTATTTTGACTGGTATTATAATAATTTAAAATTATGCACATGGAAAAACTTTGATACATATTAAATGTGCTTATAATTTTTAACACAAAATTTTATAAAGGAACATATCAATGCCTTTTCCAAGACAAAGATTTTTCCTGAGTTCCTAGTCTGGGCTTCAATAAATAGAAACTAAAATTCATTTTATGATACTTACATTTAGTTCATGATCCCTCAGGCAGTTATTTTCTTTAATGAAAATTCAATACTACATATATAAATGTATCTTTTTTATTTTGTGGGTATCTACTTTAATTTCTTTGACATTTGATTCTGAAATGAATTGTTGGTGTGGGTTGACCATTGAGAAGCCTTTAATCCTCAACAATATATGTGTTTTCTTTGTTCTCTTACTTCATGCTAAATTAGCAAAGAAGTGATCTCGGTATGAATTTGAGAACAAATGCCATTAGGCCAGTGGTGTTCTGAGAAATCCTACTTTTATGGACAATTTTCTTAGTTGAATCTCTCTTCAGTTAACAATTAAGAGATATCAGTCAAAATAATCAGCAAAAAGTGAGGCTATTCTTACTTATAGGATACTAATGCATATTAATGTTCTATCAATCAATGAATCTTTTAGGCAATTCTCATGGTCTTTCAGATCAGTGCACATTTTTTGATAGCCTTCTCTCTCTGAGTGGCTTAAGTGCTGAAGACATTTAGAAAAGGGAAAATATGTGGCAAGTTAAGTAACAGTAGAGTATTTGAATAATCAAGACGGCAATAAAAGCATTGTCACGATGCATAATAGTCAATGAATTGCTCAGGCAATAATTTCTATCAAAGCTCAGATGCATAATGGCTTTGACTTGCAGCAAGAATAGTCTGGAAGCTATTTATATTTCTGGAGATGGTGTAGAGATGAGTAGGAAGATGGAGAATGATCATTGTCCAAAGAAGGGAAGAACTTAATAGAGGGGTTCTGACTGAATCAAGTTGAGGGTCTGTGAGCTTGTGATTGTTTTACTTGAAGCAATGTGTTTTACAGTATTGACAATGACAGTGTTTTAGGCATACAACATTCCAACACCACATGCTCCAGGAGAATGTGTCCACCATTTGTGGGAACTTACAGGCACAGACTAGCCTCTCAAGGTCTGTTAAGACAGTTGAGGACAGGGTTCTGAATCTGGCCGAGACTATAAATAGGGGCCCCAGGAGAGCATTCTCGGGGGCCTTGATCTGAGAGAGCAGTGACCTCTGGTGCCTGGCCAGCACTTAAGCTATGAGGTCCCTGGTGCCTGAGCCAGATGGCTGGCACCAGGGAGGAGAAGCTGCTCCTGATGTCTAGTCCCAGGGCCAGCGCCAGAACCACCAGGCCTGGTGCCCGAGCCTGAGGGCTGGCATCAAAGCTACAGGGCTACAGAGCCCTGTAATATTAGGGCTCCTGAGTATTAGGAGAACTGGCAGCAGGCCAATATGGAGGGACTCAAAGAATTAGATAGGGATTCAGAGACAAAAGAATTTGTAGCAAAAGATGACATAGTTAATTGGGTAATAGATAGGGACATAGCAGAGGAGTCCAGAGAAAAGAAGCCCTGAAGAGAAAAGGCTTTAGCAGAAAGGACCTAAGGAAAAGATCCTGAAAGGAGATGTCCTGGGAGAGGACCAGGAGCATGAAGTCTTGAACAGAGACACTAGGAAGTGAGAGGGACACCGGGAAGTGAGAGGCCCTGAGGAGAGGGGCCTACACAGAACCCCCCAGAGAGAGGGCAGCCTGCAGGAGAAACTGCCCAGAGAGAAACAAAGGCCTAGGAGGGGTCCCTCTAGAGAGCAAGCAATGAGATGAAATAAAGTAAACTTTAAAGAGCAACCTTCAGGGACCTCTAGCCTTCCTCTTTATTGTGTGGACGGTCAGGCGAATGGTGTCTGTATCAGCCTGGGACACAGGCAGGGGCCACTAATTGACAGTGAGTACTACAGGGGACCCAGCTAGGCCCGGGCATCTGCTGCCATAATCACCAACTAAGGTTAAGGCTATGGAATCCACAGGAGGTCCCTTGAACCTGGAGTCTTGGGTCCTCCCTGAGGGGGCTCAATCACCCCTTCAGTTATTTTTAAGCCTTAACATCCCTTGACCATTGGTTTCAGTGTCCCTCTTATCCATCATCTCCACCCCTTCCCCTTGCTAAGCTCAGTTCTGTAGTATAGACAAACTCTTGGGGTCTATGGTTATTGGTATTTGTTACTCCCGCCACATGAGAGAGATTTGATTTAAAAAATGTGGTATTTATACACTATGGAATGCTAGTTGGTTGAAATCATTCCATTTTCCACTTTGTGGAGGGTATCAGGCTAAGCAAAGTTAGTCAGGAAAGTGACAGATACAGAGCAATCTCTCTTTTATGTGGCAGGTGGATTTAAAGAAGTTTGCTCAATGGAGAAACAATTCTGCCATCAAGTTGCATGAATCCCCTAATACTAGGTAGGGAGGAAGGGCACATAAGCAAGCAGACTAACAGGGACGTTTTAGCAGTGTGAAAGGGAAAATGGGAGTAATTATAGTTAATGACTTTCGTTTTACCATGATACAGAAAACTCCAGTGAAGTGAACACTGTCAAGTGGGAATCATTAGAAAAATGCCTATCTCTGAGTTTAGCAAAGTTCTTTACTCAAAACATCAACTTGCACAGAATTTCCTAAATACTTCGCTCCTGGGAATCTAGTCTAGCACATACACAGGTTTCAAACTTAGCCAACAAAAGAGTTTTACGTTTTTGACGTTTATCTTGTATTCATTCTCTAGAAGTCACTGCTCACAGTTGGAAAGATTATTTTGTAGATGCAGGAGGGAAGGTGTTCATTCAGTCATTTGACTGGAGTCTCCTTTGGGCATCCAGTCCAGAAGACTGTCAGAAATGCTAGATAAAGCTGCCAGGAAGGCCTCACGGAGGATAGGCTATGAGGGAACAAAGCTTATGGTGGGAGAACAAAGACAAAGACTCAGAGCAAGGGTAAACTTGACTCTTTTGGGGTACAGTGACATGACCAGTGTGGATGGCGCTGAGCCCACTGGTTAGGGTGGGTTCAGTGAATGGGAGACAGAAGGAGTTGGGAGAGTCTCAAATGGAAAGTCTTAATACAGGCTTTAAGATGAAGAAGTGGTGATGAATTGGAGGATTATGGGCAGACATGACATAACTTCTATTATATTTGACAGCATCCCACTAGTGTTTTCTAGGGGTTGGGACATAAGTCAACAACCTTCCCCATAATCTTTATAGTGAAATTCATTCTCAGGGGTGGAGATTTGTCACACCAACAAAAAACAAGTGACTCACGTTAGGGCATCATTCCAGGGCTGGGGGCAGGGCAGGCTCTTTGCTATTTGTGGGTTTATGAGTTGAGGGAGACTTGCAGAAAGAAAGCCCCTGTCCTACCAGAACTTCCTTTATGCTCAGAACAAGAATGAAATGTTTGCTGTGCTCGTTTCCTTCCTAATTTCTGTGTGAGAAATGTAATGGTGGGAATGAACAGTAGCAAAATCTCAATGAGATTTATACATATATTTGATGTGCATATGAGTTATATTCTGTATTCTAGAGCTGGGGTTATGGCTCTCGTATAAATCTATTTATAGAAGTTTGATTATCTCAAAATTTGCACATATTTGGCGGACAATTCCTTGTCATTTACATTAACTCTGTTTTTTGGGGGTCCACATGTAGCTGTACTCAGGGCTTATTCCTAGCTATGCACTCAGGAATAATTCCTCACAGGCTCAGGAGACCATAGGGGTGCCACAGATTTAACATGGTTGACTTCTCACAAGGCCAACACTATCTGCAATACTATTGATTGCCCTACACCAGCTCTTTTTATTACTTATATTTTTGGTCTTAATACCAGAAATGCTTGAAGGATATGCAAAGGTAGGATCAAAGCCAGGTTTGACCATATGAAACATAAGTGCCTTAAACCCTGTGATTTCTTGCCAGCCCAGATCAATTCTTTCAGAAGTATGGCCCATCAGTGGTGGAGGATTGGTGTCAGAATATTGAATGCCTGTAACAAGCGCATCATGAACAACTTTGTATACCATGTTGTTAAAATAAAGGGAAAAACTAAAGAAATAATAAAAGTGGGGTCCATGTAGCATCCATTATCAGAATGCAAGGTACACACAGAAACAGAGTAAGTATTTAGAATATTAGAAAAACACTAAAAAGACAATATTACATCTATTGACATAGCAATCATAAAAAATGGACTTGTATTTATGTCTGCTGTTTTATTTTATAATTATTTCTATGGTATTTTATCAAATATTCATCTGTGGTAAAAAAATTTCCATATTAGTTTCTCTAAGATAACTTTACTTACCATTTCCACTTTCTGAAGTTCAAGTTGTTCTGCACCAGAAATTAACACGCAAGTTTAAAAAGAAATAAATAAAAAATAAATTTAGAAAAAAATTTGGAAAAAGATAAAGAATTAATTAGATAGAAGATTAGGATTTACTGTTGACAATATGATTTTTAGACTTGCAGAGTTGCCATAATCTGGGAGCCTGAAAGAAAAGCAGCAAGGCTCATTCTATACTTACTGAACCAGTATTTACACAAAATCCCAAGGGATCCATGAGTATATTAAATGTGTGTGAGTCACTGACATAGAGATAAAAGATTAGGATCAACTATAAGAGCAACGCGAGTTACATGGTTAAGTCAGTACATATAGGGATCATAAGAAGAGAGAAACTCTGTGTGCTGGTTAAGGTGGAAGAGCAAAGAAGGCAAAACACCAGCAAGATCAGACCGAGGGCTTGCTGCCAAGTTCTCAGTGAGAATCTTTCCTGCCTTACGCTAAAACTTCAGGACTCAAATCCTTCTAATCTCTATGCACCTAGAGTTTTGCTTAGCAGAATCTTGTTATATTTAGCATGGATTTTGACAAATTTAATAATATTTTACCCATGTTCATGGGTTTTTAGCATTCCCTGAAGAAGGAAATGGTAGGACTTGTTAATGTTCTCTGTGTTATTAAAGCAATGTGTTGGATCCTTAGAGATGCAAACCAGAATTTCTCTAATATGTTATTATTAAAAACAATGATTATTTTTACTATATTTTATCAAATATTCACCTATGATAGATCAGTCTCCATACTAGATTCTCTAAGATGATTTTAGTAGATAATTCTTGATAATTTTAATATTTAGAAATTCTTAATAATTTTAATATTTTATCTTACATGTGATTCACTGGAAATTGTCTATTAAATTCTTTACCTGATACAAAAAAAGAAAAAATTTGTTGTTTGTATTTTGCTTTTAGTGAGTAGTATGTACTTTACAAAAATTAAAAGGGATGGCATGGAAAGAATTGGACTATGAATAATAAAATAGTGGCACTATTTCCCATGAACTAACCTAATAGCCATAAGTCACTTACTCTTTTATTAACATTTGAAAGGTGAAAAATTGCCTGAGTACATGAACACCAGAATCACTGAATGGTCTAAAGATGTATTGGACTTTGAAACAGGTGTGCTTTGTAATTTATGATACTGGGAAGAAGAACAATTTCCTATGTGGGGTCATGGTGACTGGGTTGACAGAAATTTTATTTCCAAGAGAGTGGCAAAAGTATTCCAGATTAACTCTGTATTATACTTGGAGGCGGTTGGAATCAGGGTCACACTTTACACTGCTTGGGACTTACTCCTGGGTCGTGCTCAGGAATCTTTCCTGGTGGTGCTTGGGGGATCATATGTGGTGCCAGAGATCAAATCAAGGCTGTTTGCATGAAGGGTGTTTTATCCCGTGTACTATCTCTCTACCCCCTAATTATCTTTAGATAAATATTTTTTCAATGAATTCTGATTTATGTCTCTGAGGACATGATATTGGGGCAATAAATTAATTCACTATTACTTATTCAGTAATAATTCTTGTCAAAATGTTGTATTTTAATAATAGCACCTTCACAGTGGTTAGGAAAATAAGAATGTCTCCGTCAGCAAAATGGTCAAGTCAGATTTGCTCACTACAGCATGATTATTGTAATCAGATGGGGCACACGTGGCGGAGGTCTGGGAAGGACAGCAGCTCATATGGTGCCCACTCTCTTCCCGTTTCTCTAGATTTTACCTATGTGAACAAAGAAATACAAAATTAAGTTAAATCAAAGCTTAAGAAACTAAGAGTTGCTTTTTTGGTCACAAAAAGGGAAGTCTCTGCTGGTTCTCAGGCAATGGGACTTCTGGGAAGAAAGTCAGACTGCAGGACTCAGTTTCCTTTGAAGTTCTCAGGTGGGACAGCTGATGGCAATAAGGTCAATCTCATATTTCTTTCGCTTCATGAATTTTCCATCATAGCTATGTTACCGCAGAGGGACATGTGAATCTAATGACTCAGGGTAAGAGATTTAAAAGGGTGACGACTAAATGTCGGGGCCTTGTTTTATTTTTTGTCTTTACATTCTCCAGGGAGTGCCCTTGATAAATGCAAACCATCTGCATTATTTCTGGAAGCTTGGTAAATGTTTTCATCTTTGTGGCCTGGTTCTGATGGAGAACAGATAAAACAACCTCCCAGTTTGCTTTGCAAAAGAATAAATGGCGCAGAAGCAAATAAAAAGCACTTAAGCTGGGCTTCCTGAGTGGATACGCTCAAGAAACATGGGAATGATTTTTCTTCAGAAAGATGAACTTGGGAATTTGAAACCTTTATATAGCAATGACTAATGGCTCCAGACAGGAGGATTAGCAGTGTCTCTGGAAATGTGGAAGTTCACAAGTTCATTGCTGAGGTCGACAAAGCGAAAATGTGTTGTTGGAAAACATGTCAGTAGAAGCTTGACTATTGGTGCGTAACCTGGATAGAAGGATTAGGGTAATCCTCCTGGTGATAGGGCGGAGAGAGCGCTTCATTTTGGTCAGTGTTTCTGAACGATTGTCTGTCAGTTTTCAGCTGTGTGTCTGACCAACTGACAGTATCAGGTACAGCATCAGTCCAGAGGCTCAGAACCATCTTTAAGACTCTCCAACCTACCTCCATACACTGTCCTTAGGCAAGCTCAGCCAACCCTTCTCTCTGCTCATCTCTCTTTCCTGCCAGGCTCTCTGCTCCTCCAACTCACTCCTGTCAGCCAGGCTGAGAACCCAGTCTCAACTGACTTCTCAACTGTTTTTTTTTCCAACTCTTATATAGCCCTATAATTTGGATATTGGCCATTCCTTTAAGAATTGAAGGTTATCCCTTTAACCCTTAAAAAGGACCCTACAACCATCCATGCTATTTCTCCCCCGGGGGATCCCAAATAAGGCACTTCATTAATTTTATCACATACAAATGATGTTTTTTTTTAATTATTTCTATGGTATTTTATCAAATATTCATCTGTGGTAAAAAATTTCCATATTAGTTTCTCTAAGATAACTTTCTTACCATTTCCACTTTCGAAGTTCAAGTTGTTCTGCCAGAATAACACGAAGTTAAAAAAAATTTGGAAAAAGATAAAGAATTAACTAGATAGAAGATTAGATTTACTGTTGACAATATGATTTTTAGACTTGCAAGTTGCACACATCCCTGTGATTGTTACTGAAACATGTTTATGCTTGTATGTTTTTACCTTCACTGACTTAATCCTTAATCCTTTTCCTTAGATGTTCCCACTGCAGATAAGCTTTCTAAAATCAGCCCTTGAAAGCTGGGTTCTGGCTCCCTAGTAAGTGCTCTCACAGGACTCTTGAAACACTTACCACACTGTTATACTTACTGATTTAAAAATTTTCTTTCCTAAACGGTAAAAATTTTCCTTTCATTTGCTTCCGTGCTATTAAACTCTTTGGAGACAAGTGCGCTTGCCACTGTATTTGTAGCATCCACAATAATGTTGGTGCTCAAAAAATTTTCTAGGAAAATAGATAGGAAACAGGAAAAGAGACAAAGTTCCCCCTGAACTTTAGAATAATAGATTTCATCCTCTTACTGTGATCTTCATGCAGATGTGCTAAAGAGAATCAAACTCACCATGTTCAAAATCATAAACCTTTCCCAAGAAACTGATCAAACTACTCACTCAGTCCCCAAATGACAACTTTTTTTTTCACAAAACTTTTTTTTGGGGGGGGGGTGGAGGCACAACCAGTGATACTCAGGGTTTACTTCTGCCTCTTTGCTCAGTTATTACTCCTGGAGATGCTTGGGGGACCACATAGGATGCCTGGGATTGAATCCAGGTTGGCTGTATGCAGCCCCCATTGTACTATGACTCCGGCCCCTTGAAAACTATTTTCATCTTCTCTCTCTATTTTGTGAATCAAGACCTCCAATTGATTCTGTCTTCCACGTTGTTTTTAAATTATCCATATATCTTTATTTTCACTTGCCAAATTTACCTCTTATTTGAATTATTTCTACAACATCTTATTTGGTCTCTGCCTGTACTCTTATTTTCCTCTTATGATGGTACTAAAGGTGATTTTTCTAAAGTATCGGCCTAAATTCTAATTTGAAAGTATATTACCATCAACCTCCTTCAATATTTCTAAATATGGTTAGGAAAAAGCTCAGACTCCTTAACAGTGCACAGTGGGCGATCTCTTGCTAGTACCTCTTACTTTCCCAGCAGTGTTCAGGAAGTGCAGGTGACCTGGGTTCCCCTCCTGGTGATTTTGATCCAACTAGGCAAGTGGTTCAGAGCAAAGATTCTAGACTGAGCTGCTGCTTGGTCCCTGTGGTACATGAATAACTGAAACCATGGCAGTGCTCAGGAGCCTCCAGGGTTGTGATTAGTAATACCCAGGGGACCACATGGTACTAGGAATAGACCAGGTCAGCTACATGTAAGGAAAACACCTTGACCCCTATATACTATCTCTCTAGCCTTTCTTTTTTGTATTAAAAATTATAGGTAATTGATATGATGTATATTAGTTTTGTATGCAACGTATTTAATATTTTATCACTGTATCACTGTATCACTGTCTTCCCGTTCATCATCGATTTGCTCGAGCAGGCCCCAGTAACATCTCCATATGTCCTGTCTCATGCTAGTAGAGCCCAAGGGCATCTGCTTGCTCCAGGAACATAAAGAGCCTCAATCCATTCCGAATGAGGTCTATAATTGTTACTGGTATTTGGCATATCAAATACAACACGGGTAGCTTGCCAGGCTCTGCAGTGTAGGTAGCATACTCTTGTAGTCATCTCTAAGTCCAGCATTTATAGATGAACCGCATGGCCGCAAGGGGCCGCACGAGCTGGGCTGTGATTGACTGGTCTGCTGGGTGGAGTTCTGAGGAGGGGAAAGTCTGGATGTGGAAAATGGAGGCCCTCATGGAGTGGGGGGGTCGTCTGGCTTGTTGCAAGGCTCTGCTGGGGTGGTGGGCCAGGGCTAGAACCCGCCATTCCTCCTGGGCTCCTCGTGAGCGGCTGGGCACAGGGAGAGCAAGTAGCAGCTCTGCCCCATGTCTGTGAGTCTCTCATTTAATATTTTATGTATATTGCAAAGAGATCACTATTGTAAATATGTCTAGCATCCACTTTTGTATAAAGTTGCAATTTTTCTAGTGATGAGAACTTAAAATAATTTTATCTAGGCATCTTGATCTATAATAGTAATAATATAACTAATTATGCGATAATACTAACAGTATGCATGGAATATTCTGGCACCACAGCCTCCACCAGAACGCCAGCTTCCCTCCACCATTGCGCCTTGTTGCCCAGCCTTCTCTGTCACCTCCACCTGCAGTGAAATGCTCACAAATGAAGACCAGTTCTCAGGTCTGGTTGCCTTTGGTATTTGGTGAGCACCTTTAAGATCTACTCATCTTTGTCATTTTTAAAAATAATATTATTATCTATACCACTGTTTATTATCTATAAATAATAGTATTATTATCTATACCACTCATCTTATCATTTTTTAAAAATAATATTATTATCTGTACCATCATAGATATCCAGAAAATGTCTATGATTTTTTAGGTACCATCCATCCCTGGTGGCACCATAGGAATGCTGGACCTAGTCGCGTGGGCTTGATGGTCCCAGCAAAGCTTAAGGGAGGAAGTTTGTAGTTTTAAGACCCCCTCATTGTTCTCTACTCCCATTCCCAGCTCCTCACTCCACCACACCTATGGGAATCACCAGTTTCTTTGCATTTATTAGCTCAATTTTTCTTGAATTGTATATTTAAATGAGAGAATAGATATTTGTCTTTATGCAGCACTATGCTTGTAGGATTTACAGATGGCAAGATTTCATTCCTTTGAATGGCTGGATAATCTCTTACGTTTATATATATGTCACCTTTCCTTTTTCCGTTCATCCATCTGTGACCACCAGTATCTCAGGTGCTGTAAGTAACGCTACAACAAATAAGGAGGTATAGATATATTTTCAATTTAGTGGTTTCATTTTCTTAGGATTAATACCACATGCAGAATTACTGGATTAGGTGGAAGACTTATTTATAAATTGCTAAACTATCACACTGCTCTCCCTGTGTTTGAACCAACCCTCATTCCCAGTGAGAATGCAGATGACTTTCCTTTTCTGGGCAGTGTTTCTTGCTTGCCTCTTTGATGGTGGCTATTCTAAACGGTATGAGGTTACAGGCCATTGTGGTTTTGATTGATGGTTGTGACGCTAATCATCTTTTTCTGGTACTTGTCTAATGGTATGACTTAGATTCTCTGCTTATTTTTAATCTATTGGTCCTTCTCTATTAAGTTATATGAGTTTTTAATGTATTTTGAATATTAACCCATTATCAGAGATAATGACTTGCAATCTTTCTCTTGCATTTTATTGGTAGTGTTTTTATTTGTTGATGGATGCCTTTGCTGTGCACACTCTTTAATTTTTAAGTGATTCATGTGAAGGACAAGTGAGGGAGGTGGCCTTGAGGCTAGAGCATGTTCACATCACTGCTTGCCTCTGATGCAGGTGAAGCAGAGGTGCCAGCAGCTGGTGTCTGTGCATTCGTGGCTCTCAGATTCTTCAATATTTTCATTCTGGAAAAAATATATCGAGAATGAAAATATTGAGTAATAAAAAATACTCAGATTCAGAGCTGGGAAGCAGAAGCGTTTATTGGAAAATAGAAGAGAAAAGAGAAGAGGCTCTTGAAGTGGGGAGGAACTTAGTGTAGGACTAAGTTAACTATGGCTCTTTTGTGGGAATTTTATAGGAAAACCAGGTATCTGTGTTACAGGGAATGCAGGGAAGTTGAACGTAAGGGTTTTCCTGCAGACCCATTGAAATGGAAACTGGGTTCTTGGTAAATGTTACAGAGGATGCAAGGACCTAACAGATCCTTTTCTGGCCATTTGTCTGAGGTATTTCCTGTCATCTAGCCTCCCTGTGTGGCTAACAGCTGGAGCAGAATTTTATGATGGACAGTTGAAACTCCCTATTTATAGAGAAAAGCCCATAAATTTGTAGGAAGTCAAAATGTAGGATGGGCGAGCCAAAAAACAGGACTGCTCACTGTAGCTTGTGAGGGTAAACTGAGGCTTCCTCTTTCACTTCCCCCCCCTTGGGGACGTAACTGACATTTAGGATTCATGAAAGTCTGCTATGAGTGCCTTCACCTTCACGACATGGATTCTGGCATCTTACTAGTCACACATAGCAATCTTCCAACACCACCTGAGATCCACTTGGTCTGCTCCCAATGGTCTCCACCATGGGCGCTGTCTGGAATTTTTTTTTGAAAGAATGTCAGGATGAAGAATTTTTTTTTTTTTTGCATTTTGGGTCAAACCCAGTGATGCTCAGGAGTTACAACTGGCTCTGCACTCAGGAATTACTCCTGGCGGTGCTCAGGGGACCATATGGGATGCCAGCGATAGATCCCCCATCGCCCTCGTACAAGGAAACATACTCTCCCACTGTATTATAGCTCGGACCCCTGAAATGCTTTTCTTTACAGAAAAGGGAAAGTCAGTCCTATCCTCTGACCATCTTTTAAAGGAACCCTCACAGAAAAAAATTTTAGAAAGGAAATTAAATATTAGGAAAAGTTTATCTGGGAAATGAGGGAAGAGAAACAGAATTTTACCTTCAAGAGAGATCACGGGCATCCAGTGAAGAGAGTCCTGTGCACATCTCAGGTATCCAAAGTGCAGAATGTGTGCCCTGAAGTAAGACAGTGAACAACTGGCAGAGACTGTCCACTTTCCCAGCATGGCGGTAGAGGCCTTTGCTTTGCCAGATTAGTTCTTATAGTTTCCCCAAACTGCCCCTCACCACCCCAAACTCAAGGGGTAGAACAGTAACTACTGTAGAAAAGTTTCTTTGATATTATTATCACCACCTTTGTTCCAACCTTGCAGTCTCTTCTCCAGGGGCCATACTCTGAGCTTGCAGTTCTGCATCTCAAAAGTTTCCTGAATTTCACCTTACTTGAGGCCAGACCTGGGCTTTGTCCTGTTGTCTCAGCAGCACAGAGAGGGAAATTTTTATTTATTTATTCATGTAGTTAGTTTTGGGAGGGCCACATCTGTTGGTGCTTACGAGTTACATTTTAATTTATTATTTTTTGCTATTTTGGGGCACACCTGGTGGTGCTAAGGACTTACTTCTGGATCTTAGGGATAACTTTTAGTTGGACTTGGGGACCATATGGGATGCCAGGGATTGAACCTGTGTTGGCAATGTACAAGGCAAGTGCCTTACCAGCTGTAATATCCTTCCAACCCCAGAAAGGTCAATTTTGACAATTTGTACTTGATGTTATTACATATAAATACATATATTGATTTTCGAGCCCACACAGCTGTACACAGGGCTTACTCCTGGCTCTGAGCTCAAGGATCAATCCAGGTGGGGGCTCTGGTGATAATATGCTGTGTCAGGGATCCAATGCAAGCCAGCTGCATGTGAGACAAATGCCTTACACACTGTACTACCTCTCTGGCTCCCTTGAATAAAATATTTTTGTTTGTTGTTGCAAAAAAATGTTTCCTGAGCTCCTCAGATTGGTCCATGCCTCAAAGACCTTCATGCCTTTAGGCTGGTCTATTATGGACAGTTTTTCTCCCAGCACAAATGACCAGGTTCCTACTTATCTTGATGCCTGAACATTATTAAAGTAGTTTACTTTCCTGGAGTAAGATATGCTCATTCTGTTCCAGGCTCTTTGCCTGTTCCTATCTCTTTTTTTCCTCTCTCTTTTTCACTTGGAAACTTTTTCTTTCCAGAGTCCTTTTGAGAAGGATTTTTTTCCTTTCTGAGTCAAACCCAGCAATGCTCAGGAATTACTCCTGGTGGTGCTCAGGGGGCCATATAGGATGCTGGGATTGAATCTGGGTTGGCAGCATGCAAGTCAAATGCCCTACTTGTTGTGCTATCACTCCGGCTCCTGAGAAGGATTCTTCGGCTTCTCAGGAATGTATTATAGGTCTCCAAATATAGCTTATAGATCCTTATCAGGCCTCTCAGAACTCTCCTATTTTCCCCTTTGAATGAGTCATAAAACTATGATCACCTACTTATATTTTTTCCAAAGCTATGAACCCTTTGAGGAGTCAGAGACTGTTAACATTGCATCTTCTCCACTTAAACTAATACTAGGTGCAAAAACAGGTCTCAAGAGTATTTCTGAAAGAAAGAGGAGACTATGTTTTTGACAATGCATGGTTTAATTCTAAGTAACTAGATGTTGGCGATGACATCAATTACATTCCTTGTGAGTTTCCAACTGTGCTTAATTTCTTTCATGCTATGCTTAGCACAATTAAATAATTCTGTATATAAAAATTAATAAAGTGCTATCTTCCAAATGATTTAACTACCTGCTTTTATTCCTTTCAACTTGCAAATTTCATCATTCACCTAGTTTATTTCTAGAATTTTAGATACTTGAATTGTTGACAGGCTCCGGGGTGACTTATGTGAAGTGGAAAGGAGAAAAATGGTCACTTCTTCCCAGTCCACATTTGCCACAGTGTGACCTGCTGGGAAGTCGAGGACTGATAGAATCTGTGATGAGCCCCTGCATGCGTAGACCTCATGGCCAACCAGCTCCATGAGGTAGTCACTAAGCCACACCTGATGATCTCCTCTTCTGCCTGGCACTGGAGTTGATCCCCATCACCCAATATCTTTGAGAGCCATGGACTCCAGGCTGAGCGAGGAATTGCTCTTTACAGGAAAGGAAAATCAGTCCTCAAAAATCAGTCCTCAAAGTCTTACCAAAATATTTTGCGTCCTTGCCTTGTTACAGAAAAGAATTTCAATAGGAGACAATCAGTGAAGTAAAACAGATAAAACATTTATTTGGAGGTTTGGAAAAGGGGAAGGAGGAAGAGAAAGAGTGGCACAGAGTCATATTGAAAGGTGATTCTATAACTCAATGTTTAAATAATAAACAATATTTATGTTACTGTTATTTTATGAATTACTGCTTTTCATGAATAATTCTCTAGAATTTCCCCTTGGATTCCCATTGGAAAGAGAAGGTAATAACGTCCGTGAATATTGTACTCCTCCAAAAAGACTGACAACCTATTTGTTCCCTAAATTCTTGTCTTACATTACCCTGTGATGAGATGCTCTTTTTGTACTGAAGCTTCTCTGCTCACCTTGCTTAGAAATGTGTCAATCTAATTGCTTGTTGTTATTGACTTTCAAATGTGAGGTTCTTAAGTTTTTCCCCTTGGCCCTGTGCTTTAGTCATTTCAGGAAGGTAGATTTCATTCTTAAAAACATATGTATCCAGTAAAGGGGGTACCGAGTTGCAGGGACAGGGATGCAATCCATGAGCAGAAACATGTTTAGTCCCCAGAGTGTCCGGATATTGATGATGGTCATCTTCAATACTGCCCAGGTCCCAGCCCCATTGCACAGCTCAGTCTGAGCAAGGAACTGTCCTATTTGGTTGTCTGGCTGTCATTGGTAGTAACCCTCGGAGCCCTGGCAACTGCTTGGAAGTCCCTTCCCCCATAAAAGTACTGAAAAACATTTTGTGGCCATTATAAATCTCTTATACAAGTCATGTCTTAAATGTTGAATTTTATATCAATCATATATCATCCATATATCATGGATGATAAGAGACATGAATTAGGAAATTAAAGAGATCTAAGCAGTACTTCTTATGTACTGCTTAGATCTCTTCAAGGTAATGTAGTTAGTGATATCAGATATAAATTATTTTATAGAACATGATAAAATAAAAATGACACAGTTGAAAGAAGAACAAAAAATCATTTGGTTTTCAGTTATGACAGCCAATATTTGCTTTTCATGAGATCCCAAAGAAAGAATTGGACAAAGATTTATTTTATTTATTTATTTATTTATTTATTTATTTATTTATTTATTTTTTGCTTTTTTTTGGGTCACACCCGGCAATGCTCAGGGGTTACTCCTGGCTCTGCACTCAGGAATCACTCCTGGCGGTGCTCGGGGGAACCATATGGGATGCCAGGGATCGAACCCGGGCCGGGCACAGGCCGGCCGCGTGTAAGGCAAACGTCCTACCGGCTGGGCTATTGCTCCCGCCCCAAAGATTTATTTTATCTGTGGTTAATGCCATGTCACGGTCTTCTCTTTCCAGGGAATCCTAGATTTAGTCAAAGTTTTCCCTTCTTTTTAATTCAAAGTGTTCTTAAATATGTTATTTATTTTTATTGGAAAGTGAAGCTACTCTGAATTCAGTACTGATTTCTAAGAGTGGAGGTCAACATTCCTCATGGTTCGCTTCAGTTGCTTGCTGTAATTTGAGCTAATATTTGAGGATAAAAAATTCTTTATATATTGTCCCTGTTACCAGATATGACTTATATCTAATGTTTTTCTATTCTGAAGTAGTAACAGTTCTTCTGATTCTCTTATCAGGAGGAATTGATGGCCTCCTTCCTGTATCTCGGATTTCTGAGGCCATAGAGATCCTTTGCATATAAATTGAGGTAATAAAATAGTATGATGTGCTAGTTTATGTCTCTCTTTTCTGGGAGGCCAATAAAAAGAAATGTGGGTACCAAATGAAAGAATTCGGCCAAATTCAAGCAAACTATAATTTCAGTGTAGGTTTAGAAATCTTTCAAACTCCCTCCTCATCATAAGGGAACTATTTTATTTTATGTGTCCTAATGACATATCTTTTTCAATTCCTATAATCTTTTTTTCTTATTGTCTGTATCAGTCCTGGAACAATCAGTAGATATTCCAGTTCCATATTCTGGGCAGAATGTCAACAATGTGAGCAGGTTAAATACTGGGTTATTGATCTATAATTGGAAAATAAAATCAAGACATTCCTCCAGTTCAAAAATAAAAATTTAGACTCTAAAAAGTAGCAATCATAAATTGATTTTTGTATTGAATGTCAGCAACTAAATACTTTACAATAATTGTATTGATTAATCTTCAGAGTGAGCCCTATGAGATAGATTCTATTATGATCTCCATTTAATGGTTGAAAAACTTTAGAGTAAATGGACTGGAGAGAATTTGAGTAGATAACGTCATTGCCGTACATACGCCCAATCACGGTTAGATCCCCAGCAACCTATATGGTCACTAAAGCACCGCGGGAGTAATTCCTGAGTGTAGAGCCAGGAGGAACCCTGAGCATCACCAGGTGTAGAGGTATGAACCTAAAACCAAAAAAGAAAAATTGTCTGGAAACAACCTAAAGAACAGAAGAACAGAAGACTGGATAAGAAAAATGTGGTACATCTACACAATCGAATATTATGTAGCTGTTAGAAAAGATGAAGTCATGTAATTTATCTGCAAATGGATGGACATGGAGATTATCAGGTTAAGTGAAATTAGTCAGAAGGAAAAGGTCAGATTTAGAATGACTGTACCAATGTTCTACTTATTGTGGGAAATGGTAATGCCAGACTAGAACATAGCATTGAATGTACAGAAAGAGATTTACATAATAAACGCTAAATGACTGTAGGGCAAGCCACAACATATAAGAGAGAGAGAGAGAGAGACAGAGAGACAGAGAGAGACAGAGAGAGAGAGAGGAAAAGGAAAAATGTCTGCTATAGAGGCAGGGTGGGGTCTTGGGATGGAATGTTGGGACATTGGTGGTGGGAATGGGGCACCGGTGGAGGGGATAGGTGCTGAAACACTGTATGAGTGAAGCCCAATTAGGAACATCTTTGTAATTTTATATCTCATGGTGGTATAATAAAAACTTTAAACAAATACATAAAATAAAAGAAAAATTGAGAGTAAGAGACACTATTGTACAAAATTACACAGTGAGTAGATGTTGATGAGGACCTTCATTTAGGCCTGTCTGAGGTTGATGTTCATCTACTGTACATGTGGGACTATTTGCTTACTTTTCAAATCCCTGATGGTGTGAAGGTGATTTGCATCTAATAGAGACTATACTTTGATTTTGACATTTTTCTGGGCTAGCAATACAGTACTGTGTTTTGATTCTAGTCAGGGAAGTGGGAGGTGGCAGACAGATAATCATGAGGGCAAATAACCGATACTCCGCGAAGCACTATGTTGCTATTTTAATATTGAGCCTTCAACATTGAAAGTAATGTGTTCATATTCCTTCAAGTTTGTTTTCCTCTTTCAGTACAATATGTAACAAATTGCATGAGATAGCCTACATTTTATTTTAAAAAACTTCATTAAATGATTTTGCTCAACTATATCTAAATACATTTAAGTAGCTTTAAGTACATTTAAGTAGCTTAGGCTAAATTCTGATTCCCCAGTGGTTATGCATATTAAATGCACTTTAGTTTTTGATGGATTCATCTTTAGATGGGTTATGGGATATAACCTCTTTGTAAATAAAGAAAGATGCAATGTATTTCTTCCTGAAATTCTGATAAAATTGTTGTCTTCCGTCTAACAAACATGGGTATTAGAAAATGTTAAAGAACACTAGGGTTACCTGCTTAGGGAATAGCATATATACCCAGAGACGTCACAAGTTTCCTCCCAATCTCTTGAAGTGTAATCCCTTCATCTAGAATAACAGTGTGGTCCTTGTTAGGAGAGACCGCACTTTGTAGTTGACTATTTTATTTTATCACTATTTCCCAAAGAATCCAGTTTTTTAATAAATACTGAAAGGATTTTTTTAAGGAGGGTTGGGGTCATACCTGGTAGTTCTCAGGGGTTCCTCTGGGCTCTGGACTCAGGAATCATTCCTGGCAGACACAGGGACCTATGGGATTCTGGTCTAGAACCTGAGATGGCAACATACAAATCAAGTGCCCTATCCACTGTACTATTGTTCTGGCCCCTGAAAAGATTTTTTTGACTTTACCACCTGTAAACTCTATGATTCAGGCACTTTGAACATGAAAGGTCTATGTGTTTTGTATTTCTGGATCTAGCGATGTCTCTATAACTAGTATATGACTCCTGTCTATTAACTCTGTAGCAGTAGGATCCCGCCTTTTATACTGCCTCTTTGTGGACATGACCACTACATGAATTCCTTCATTTATCATATAACTTTTCTTTTCTAAAATGGTTTATTTATTTGTGTCACATCAAATCAGACCATCACAAATCGTACCCATATTATATTGAAAAGCTAGGTTGTCATTATTTTTAATTTCTTCTACTATCCCCATCTCTACTTAGAAAGAACATATATAGATATATGCACATATATAAAATATATATAAAATATGCACACATATAAAACAATATGCATATGTACATATATGTGTACATGCATACATATATGTATAATTTTTATACAAATATATACATCTTAGACATGGGGCAGAAGCGGTTCCTTGCTCTCCCTGTGCCCAGCCGTTCATGAGGAAGTCGGGGAGGCATGGTGGGTTCTAGCCTTGGCCCACCACCCGGCAGAACCTCACAACAGCCAGACGACCCCCCCATGCACTCCATGGGCGCCGCCATTTTCCACATCCGGACTTCCCTCTCTTCAGAACTCCACCCAGCCGATCAGCCCATCACAGCCCGGATCATCGACACCCACCCTGCAGCCGTTTCTTTCCTCAATCCAGCCCAGGTATGCTGGTCCAGAGACTCTTAGACATGGGGCAGAGCGGTTCCTTGCTCTCCCTGTGCCCAGCCGTTCAAGAGGAAGTCGGGAGGCATGGTGGGTTCTAGCCTTGGCCCACCACCCCGGCAGAACCTCACAACAAGCCAGATGACCACCCACGCACTCCATGGGCGCCGCCATTTTCCACATCCGGACTTCCCTCTCTTCAGAACTCCACCCAGCTGATCAGCCCATCACAGCCTGGCTCGCGTGGCATAGCCGGCCAGTAGCGGTTCATCAATAAATGCTTTATTTGGAGGTGTTTAAAGAATATGCCTCCCGCCACGGGCAAGCCTAGCAAGCTGCTCGGTGTTGTATTTGACATGCCAAATGTCAGTAACAATTATTTTAGGTCATTCCCATGACCTAATATAATGGTTTGAGGCTCTTTATGTTCCTGTAGCAAGCCGATGCCCTTTGCTCTACTGGCATGAGACAGGACATATGGAGATATTACTGGTGCCCGCTCTAGCAAATAGATGATTAACGGGAAGATCGTGATCGTGACATATATGGATATATGCATATATACATATACACATACATACACATAAATATGTACATATACATGTATATATGTCATTTACTTACTTTCCACTAAAAAAATCTCTTTGGGGGAAATATTCCCATCCAAGCATCATCAAATCAATTACTATTCACAATTGTTTTCGTTGTGTCTTCTGTTCCCTTAGAAGTCTTTCTCATCCTGTTGTTATTGCGCTGACAGTATAGCAGGCACTCCATTTGATATTTTGCACTATTTTTTCTATACTTTTACTTTATACTGCAAAAAATATAAACCTGGATCAGCTACAGATCAGAGCCAGATTTGCTCTGCTCGACCCACGTGGAGCAGCCCATGGAACCATCGGAGGGCGGCTTGGCCCCTGGCCGAGAGCAGCATAGCTCCTAGGACCAGCAGACACGTGGGGGAAGCTGCACCAGCAGGACTTGGAGCGGGGATGGGGCCCTTCTCCCCATCCCTTCCATCTCCATGCCCCAGCGAGCGAGGCTATGTGCAGGCAGTACCACAACCAGCAAAGCCCGATCAGCTACAGACCAGACCTACAGCTGTACAGGCGTGCAGCTGCAGGGCAGCCTCGTGACAGACTTAGATAATAGTCAAGTTTAGGACCAGGTCCTTCCCAGGATCTTGCACATATATACACTACAATGATCACATTGTAGGTGTAACAAACTGGATGTCTAATGGGAAATGGGGAATGGTAATGTCAGACTAGCACTCACCATTGAAGGTACACATAGAAACTTACATGTTAAACCGTAAATGTCTGTAGGGCAAGCCACAATATGTGGGAGAAGAGAGAGAGAAATATGGAGACAGAGACAGAAGAAGAAAGAGAAAGAAAGGAGCTTGTTATAGAGGCAGGATGGGGGTTGGGTGGGAGGGGAGTGTTATGGGAATGGGGCACTGGTGGAGGGATGGGTGCTGGAACACTGTATGATGGAGACCCAATTATGAACATCTTTGTAATTGTATACATCTAACAGTGTTATAATAAAAAGAAAAACAAAATATGCATATTTTATTGCATTAGAGAAGTAATTATGGCATTGTCAATTAGGTTTTTGATGTGTTTTATAATAGTTTTTCTGGTTTGCTTTTCCATGACATCAGCAGAGATTTCCATGACCTCACCCCTCACTTACAGAATATAACCCATGGGAATATGGTTCTGCCACACAGCCTTTTTACTCTTCCACTCTCTCCTTTCCTTCCCCTAAACAAGCATTCTCCACATACTAGCTCAAAAATAAAAACCTGGAGGAATTTTCCAGTAACAATATATTAATAGGTATAAAGTTTGCGTCATGTTGGTTATTACTTGTAGAAGCGGAAGTGCTCACCAAACTGCTAAAGCCTATTTTTCATGGGTGGCATGTAAAGATTTCCAAATTTTGACAAAACAATAAAGAACAGGAGTGCAAAGTTGGAGCTATTTTGCTTCTGGCCTTGGCAGTTTGTAGCTGTCAGGGTAGCTACAGGGACCCATTGGGTCCCTGCCTACAAGGTCCTTGGGGCCCCACCTTCTGTCTTCTGAGCCTTATGTTTTTTGTAGAATATCATCTTCTCGTCTGTGAATATGTTACTTCTGCCTTGTTTCTAGGCAACAGAATATGGCAAAGGTGATCCATGATTAAGTTACTTGACAGAAGATTTTGATTTGCTAGCAGAATTCCTTCGCTGACTCTGAAAAAGTAAGACCCCTTCTACTCTTCAGTTTCATAAACTGAAGCTGTGAATAATTACATGATCAGGAGAAGGTTACCACTCGAGCTGAGCCTTCTGGGTAAAACTCCCTACTCAACACCTAGATGGTTTATGAGACCCTAAATTGAGGATCCTGCTAAGCCATGTCCAGAGTCCTAACCGCAGAAACTGTTAGTTAAT
Organism: Cryptotis parvus; assembly: GCA_021461705.1. Classification (NCBI taxonomy): domain Eukaryota; kingdom Metazoa; phylum Chordata; class Mammalia; order Eulipotyphla; family Soricidae; genus Cryptotis; species Cryptotis parvus. The sequence goes on from JAJIBD010003071.1 coordinate 89,865, forward strand.
ATACGGGTACTGTTTGATGCTTCTAAATTTATGTGGTTTGGTTGGGCCATACTAGAACCTAATGTAGTGCTTTGTTGAACACTGCTACAGTTTCTGAACACTAAAATAATCTTCTATGGGGGAACAAACATGCCCGTTCTGGAACATTATTATTAAGTGTTATGAAACACTTAAACAGTTATTATAAGCCCTGAGAGCTAAGCGTCTGTAAAACACTCCCCCAAACCACAACTCTCCCTTATTGCAATCTGAGTGAGGAATCAGAGGCCTGAGCTTTTAGGTCCCAGAGACTTTCTAAGTCTCTCACCCCCAAAGCGCTAGCCTAGCTCTTTGCATCTTCTGGGTGTGGTAATATACATTTGAGAAGAGTTCAGAGAATCTAATTATGCCAGGATAGCACACACAACATCCTCCTCAAAACCTGTAGGATGTGTAAGGCTCTTGCCTTGCACATGGCTGACCCGATTCAATTCCCTGCACCCTGTATGGTCCCCAAGCTCTCCAGGAGTGATTCCTGAGAGCAGCAACTAGGATTAAGACCTGAGCACCACCAGGTGAGTTCCCACCCCCCCCCCTAGCTAAAAATAAAAGCTTCAAATCCAGTATTATCCTCCTCATTCTCCTTAGACTTCCCTGGGTGAGGGGTACAGACAGATTCTTGCAGTGGTGCTGATGCAAAAATTTCTATCTTATATATCCCTGTTGAGCCATCACACCTGGTTACAAGGCACTCATACTGTATTATTCCGATTGCATTTCAGTTTCTTTTCTGAAATATGCAACACACACCTCATTCTCAGTGATACCACAGTGAACACAGAAACACAATCCCTCCTTCTTTTGCTTCACTGCTTCTGTCCAACTGGCCAGGTCAGGAAGAGAAGAGCAGTTAGAATGTGGAGGTGACTGAAGGTAGGAAAGAAAGGTTGATGGATTAAAAAGGAGCGTCATTGTTAGGTCTTTCTTGGCTAGGAATCTGCACCATTTTTACTGCTTGTTATAACACCTGCATTAGAGTGACTTGATTTAAGAAAAGGGGGTTGAATCACATCACTCTCCAGAGTTAATTCAGTGACATAAACATGTTCTCAAATACCCAAGTGTTTTCCATTTTCATGTTCTACAACGGTTAGCATGCAGATGACATTTCTCTTCATGGTCACAGTATGGCTGCCACTTCTCCAAATATTGTTTATATCCTCTTAGAGAGATGTGAATACAGGGAGAGGCAATTCTGCTTCTGCCTTCCTTCTAATAAGCAAAATTAACATACCTAGAAGTCTGCTGCATCCTTAGATTTTTATTTCTAAACTACTTGTGTTGATGCTGACTCCAATGACAGCAATGTGAGTAATGAGACAGGGAGCAATGAAAGTTCCACTATCAGTATTGATCCCCTGGGACAGGAAGTCATCATCTTCTTTGAACTCAGGGGGACACACTAGCCACACAAAACTGAGATTCTGCCAGCAAAAAGTATTTGGAGAAAGATAAACCTCCCTGGCTAGTCATAGTATATGCTCAGAAATAAGAGCTGTGTGGTCCTGTGGCTCCATTTGATTATATTGGAATTTAGTAGTAGAGGGTCTAGAGCACTGGTCTACTGTGCCTTCAGTGCCATGCATTCTCTCTTAGGTCCGTGTCTTTCATTTATAAAAGGGTTTGGAATAGACCCTCGTGTTTGAACTCCCTAGTGATGTGCATTTAGAAAGAAAGCGAGAGAGAGAGAGAGTTATGGAGGGAAGGGGAAGGAAAAGGAAGAAGGGAAGGAAAGTAGGAAGGAAGGAAGGAAGGAAGGAAGAAGAGGGAAGGTAGGAAGGAAGGTAATAAGGAAGGAAGGAATGACGGAAGGAAGGAAGGAAGGAAGGAAAGAAGGAAGAAAAGAAGGAAGCTTGGTTTAAGGTCTTATTGCACGTGGCCTAATGAAGTAATAACACAATGAGCCCCAGTCCAATTCCCAGAGGCTGCTCCCTGAGCTGGGATGGACGGATGCTGACTTCCAGTGCACTCTGCAGGGCTGTTTCCACCCCCCCACCTCCAATCTACCTGCGCACCTATCTCATGCCTTCCCTCTTGTTTGCTGGCTCTCATGTATATACCCCTACAGGAAGGTGGGAAAAAAAAGTTTCCTCTGGAAGGTTTGCAGCGGAGGTCAGCCATCCGTTTGGCCCAGTGCATGTACTGAGTTGGACACACAGTCCTTAACCTTGCACAGAGATCTTGGATCAAGAATCTCCTCTTTAAGTTTCTGACTTAAAGAAACCTGAGGCGTCTCTGGACTCAGGAATAATCAGTCAGTTCCTCTTGATATCCTCTCCATCCTTCGCCATCTAGATGTCTTCGTGCATATTTTAAAGAACATATTTTTGAGAGCAAAAGATAAAAGCGGGGCTGGGTTCCACTCTTCGTTTGGCTCTGGGAAACCTGACATCATCTGAGAGACTAAGTGGGTGCGGAGGGTGCTCAGAGAGGAGAGAGCCTCAGCACAGGCAGGACTGCAGAATTCTGAGTCAGCATTTTCCCTCTTGCGGTTTTTTGCAGGTGCCTGGCCAAGGGCACCGCAGGCCGAGCAAAGTGAGCTGCTGGGCTCGGAAAATGGATGCTTTGGAAGCAGGCCGACATTTGCTTTTTAATTATCTCTTCTTGGCTTCTGGAGACAAATTTATTTTAATGGCACAGAGCCAGGAAGGATAGAAAATGTCCTTTCTCGTTGATACAGAATGAACCATGTCTGTGCTGTACATTAACCTTTGGCATCACTGATTAAGATAAATTCCTTTTCTCTCCTTCATTATACATTTACTTCCTTAGTCCCAATTTGCTCATCCTCCCTTATGGGCACCACTAATTGGTCTTTTAATCTAAAGTTTGTTCTTTTAAAAAATTTAGTGCAATTGTTTATTTTCTCCAGGAAAAACCATCTCCCCCAACGTATGCACAAACACACAAAAGCAAGTGAAATGTAATAAATGCGATGTTATTTCATTATGAAAATAAAGTGCCAGGCAATCCTATCACCCAGAAAAAATCCTGATAAGAGAGTACTGTATTTCATTCCAGTTTTCTTCTTGAAAAAAGATTGTACCTCTGCATAGCTGGTTTGTTGTTTCTTTTTTGTTCTTACTCTAAGAGTAATTTATATTCATTGCAAACTCTTCCTATAATGTGAAAGTGTATGAAAGAGGGAATTAAAATTAACACAGGCACTAGATAAATACCAATTCGTAATTGCATTGGTGCTTTTAGATTAGATTTAAATGAAGCTGCCGGATCCTTGACAGGCTTATATCCACCTCTTTGTTGTGTGTCTCAGCTGTGTGAGAGGGTCGACAGATCCAATCAGCTAGCATTAGAGTAAGCAAGACAGATGAGGATCTTGGGGTTAGGGTTATTGCTCCTGTCTCCTGGGTGTTTACTCAAGGCTCCAGCTGGCCATGAGCTCAGACATATGCCCAAGGCAGTCCCATAACACGCCACTCTGACAGGGCTGATCACTAACACAAAATAACTCAGATATCTTTCTGCTGTGGTATCAAGGGAGAGCTTTGTGGAAAACATAGATTATTGTATTGGGGAAGTGATTTTGGGGGAAAAGTAATATTTAAAAAAAATTGTATTCATAATCTGCAGAAAATTGGATGATTTTTTCTATTTATAGAAATTCTATTTTATATATATATAAATTTCACATTATTATATATTTATAGAAACATTATCACTGTCTTCCCGTCCATCATCAATTGGCCTCGAGTGGGCACCAGTAACATCTCCATATGTCCCGTCTCATGCTAGTAGAGCCCAAGGGCATCTGCTTGCTCCAGGAACATAAAGAGCCTCAAACCATTCCATCAGATCATGGGAATGAGGTCTAAAATTGCTACTGGTATTTGGCAAATCAAATACGACATGGGTAGCTTGCCAGACTCTGCCGTGCGGGTAGCATATTCTTGTAGTCATCTGTAAATCCAGCATTTGCTGATGAACCACGAGGCCGCTTGCGGCTGCGTGAGCCGGGCTGGTCTGCTGGGTGAAGATCTGACGAGAGGGGAAGTCCGAATTAAAAATGGAGGCCCTCGTGGAGTGGGGGTCATCTGGTTTGTTGAAAGGCTCTGCTGGGGTGGTGGGCCAGGGCTAGAACCCGCCATCCCTCCTGGGTGCCTCGTGAGCGTCTGGGCACAGTGAGAGCCAGTAGCAGCTCTGCCCATGTCTGTGATTCTCTGGATCAGCATACCTGAGCAGTATTTAAAATAGACTGCAGCAGGGTGGATCTTGATGAGCTGGGCTGTGATAGGCTGGTCTGCTGGCTGGAGTTCTGACGAGAAGGAAGTCTGGATGTGGAAAATGGAGGCCCTCATGGAGTGGGGGTTCTTCTGGCTTGTTGCAAGGCTCTGCTGGGGTGGCAGGCCAGGGCTAGAACCCGCCATCCCTCCTGGGTGCCTCGTGAGCGGCTGGGCACAGGGAGAGCCAGTAGCAGCTCTGCCCCATGTCTATATATATATATATATATATATATATATATATATATATATATATATATATAAAAACATTATATACATAGAAATTCTATTATTTATATATAGAGATATTAGATGATAAATAAACAATAAGTAGTTTCTATAGTTTACTTAATTGAATTTTTTTTTACAGAAAACCAGGCCAGAGAGTACAGTGGCCTTACCTTGTACACAACTTATGCAGGTTTGATCTCTGGTGCTGCAGAAATTCCATTGAGCAAGGTCAAGAGTGATCCTTGAGCATAGATGCAGGAATCGACCTCGACCATCACAGGATGTTTCCCCGTCCCCAATTTACAGGAAATTAATTTCTCATTGAAAGCAGCACCTGCCTCCATGTTAAGAGGTGGAGTTATTAGGGCTGATGGCACTGATGGTCCCAGAGCTGCGTGTAGGACAGGCTGTGTGTGCTCAGCCTAAGGAACCATGTCCTTAAGAAGCTTGAAACACAAAATCCCGAGGCTAGTTGCTCTCTGGAAACAAGAGGGAACAGGAAATTTCTGAAGCTTCTAATCATCTGCTCCTACCAACCTCATTGAAACTCCCAGGAATCCTGCCCTAAATAAATCACAAGATTAATTTCACAAGCTTTTAGATGTGCAGAATTCAGATTTTTTCCCTCCATTTCTTCTTAGCAAATTGAGCAGCCACGGCAAGAGAGAGGAGAGGTTTGAATAAGCAGCTTTTGCCCTCTTCGCTGGCACTTGCTCTTCTCTAAGAGAGAAAGAGCACATGGTCCCCAGGGCCTGCCCCAACCAACTGGATGTCAGGAGCAGACAGGCTCAGAGGGAAAGAATTCTAGTTCCGGAGTTTGTGTTGGTATTAGGAGTACTGCATAGCTCTTAACTTGAGTTTTGTGAGGAATAAGGAAGGTGACAGTTTGCAACCTTATCTTCTTCCTTTGAGGAATTCTAATGGGTGCTGGGTTTAGTTATTAATCGTTTTGCAACTATGTTCTCCTTTGCTTATTCTCTGCATAAAGGCACAAAGCTCAAAGGGAACTTCACTGAATAAAGGAGAGGCAAAAAACAGTGGAACTGGTAACTGGCACAGAAAGCCAATGGAGGCTATCTGGGAGAGCTCCTGCTCCAGTGCTATTTGTACTCAATGTTCTTTTGCTTTTAGCTTCCTGCTTCCACATCACCTCCCAGGCAGATGCAGTTTACTTCTGCGGAAGGTCTCCTGCAAGGAAGGCAGGTGGCCTGGAGCAATTCTTTCAGGAAGAAACATGCAGGCTGCACTTCCACTGGGGGTAGTGCTGGGGATTGGGGGGTGGGTGGGTCCTTATAGAAGCAGAGACACTCCAGGCTATTTGGGGGTGAGTACATCTGACCTAGAGACTGCCTTTTCTGGGCTGTTAGAAAAAGGCTTCTAACAAGGACTGAGAGCACTTTGTATTCACAGGGCTGGTCTTTCTTACGGATGGATTTTATTGTTCATTAGTATTGGGAGGTCAGAAAACCCTTGTTTGAATCGACACAGTATCTGTCTAAACCAGAACTTCCCTCCAGAGGCTCCAAGATCATGGCAGAATAAATGGAGGATTTAAAATTACAAATGATCAGCCTGGAGCAAAGACTGGCTCCTCCCAGGGAATCCTCCCCACTTACAGTCCTCCCCATCACCACCTCCTTCCGCCTGGTTCAGCTCCTTCTTCCCTTTCTCTTCTCTGGCTTTGCACAGACCAGTCACTCCCATAGAGACCAAGTTCCCTTCTTTTCTAGGGCATGTGTCTTATCTCCCACTGAAAATATAAGGACATCCATTTTTAATTTTCCACTGAAAAGTTTCCTAAAATGACTTTGACTTGAAAGACCATTGCCTTTATGAATGGATCTGTAGAGAATCTGACTTAAAACACCCACTAACATACTGTACCAAAACATTTCTCTAAGATAGCGTTGCCCCAAACACCATCCTAATCCAAAGTAAAAAGTCATGTGGCCAACAAGAATAACACTGTGTGTGTGTGTGTGTGTGTGTTTGTGGGAGAGAGAGGAGAGAGAGAGAGAGAGAGAAAGAGAGAGAGAGAGCTGGCCATGCTCAAGGGTAACTCCTGCCTCTGCTCTCAGGAATTATACTTGGCAGTGTTCAGGGGACCGCATGGGATGCCAGGGATAGAACCCAGGTCTGCTGCATGCAAGGCAAACACCTTCCCCACTGTACTATCGCTCTAGCCCCTAATGACACAATTTTCAGTCATTTCTACTACTCCAATTTCAAAAAAATTTGAAAATGCAACAGCAACAGTAGGTCTGTGATACTGGATACAAGAGGAATTATCTCTGACTAGAAATCTGTTCTTTTCAAACCTTTTGATACTCTGGCATGAAACTTTACTGGTCCTTATCTCTGCTCTGTGATCTTGAGATGGTTACTCAGGTGTTAGAAATGGAAGTATAAATAGTTGGGGTTCTTTTGTGTGTGTGCTCAAGCTTACTCCTGGTTCCGCCAAGGGATCACTCTTGGCAGAAGCTTTCAACTGCTGGGATCTGTGTTGTCTCCACTCTCAAGGCAGGATAATGTGATTGTGTGTATAGGCATTAGTACAATATTTGTTGCATGTGGCAGAAATTTAATACTATAAATTCTGTCAACCTCAAAGTTTGAAGGTATTTTTCTAGGACTGACTTCAAAAAGGAATTTTTTGGAGCTTGACATTTTAGATGTTACTATTTGCGGGAGCTAAATAAAAGAAAGCTAAGGACTAGAAATCGCTAGTAGCTGAGAACAAATGGAGAGAAATCAGCATGACATCCAGGCTCTTTCTTCTACTCCCCTGCCATTCTCTACTCCTGGCTACAGGGAAATCCAAAGCCCTCAAGCTAGAGTTTCTGCTGTCACATCTTTAGATTTATCTCTGCCTTACCCCATCAATATATTTTGATGTTCATTCCAATCCTTCTGAGCCAAGCATTTAATGAAGCTCATAAATGAACACTCTCACAATGATCACTACCAAATGCCTGGAGTCACAGGGGGATTTATCTCTATCAGACCCAAGGAAGGGAAACAGAATGTCTACTCGGGTCATAGTGGGGGGTTGAGGACTCCGAATTTTAGAGCTAAATGGAAAGCTAATGTGCTTTTGCTCATCACATTCAGTATCTGCCTCCCAAGACCTTCCCTTACAAACAGTAATTTGACTTTGAGTGAGATGGTGTCAAACTGCTAGAAGAAAAGAGGGGGAGGCCCAGAGTAATAGAGCAATACTTTATATAAGTGTTTGCCTTGCACCACACATGGTCCCCAGCCCTCCAGGATCTTGAGCACAGAGCAAGCAATAAACCCTAAGTACTGCTGGGTATGGCCCCAAAAAACCAAACCAACAAAAACAAAAAATAGGAGAAAGAGACAAAGACAGAGAATGAGAGAGAGAGAGAGAGAGAGAGAGAGAGTAGGTTGAAGGATCCCTATTTCTAAACCATAAGTTAACTTTGTTTCTGCACATAAATCTTGAGATAGTTAATTAATCAGGTGTTAGAAATGGAAGTATAAATAGTTGGGCTTATTTTGTGTATGTGCTCAAGCTTACTTCTGGCTCAATGCTCAGGGTCACTCCTGGCAGGGTTTTCAGTATCATATGGGGTGCCAGGGATAGAACCTGCATCAACCACATACAAGGCAAGCACCGTACCAGCTGTTCTGTTAGTCTGGATCCATGAAGTGTAAATAGATTTGGCAACAAATCATAATTGGAAAATAGGATAACTGCATAATTACGATGAATAAGAAGGTTCTCTGGTTCAGCATACCTGGGCCGGATTGAAAAAAAAAAACCGCTGCTTGCGGCCACCCGAGACAGGCTGCCTATCACAGCGGGGTGGAGTTCTGACAAGAGTGAAGTCCAGATGTGGAAAATGGCGGCCCTTGGGTTTATCTATAAATGCTATATTTAGAGGTGACTACAAGGGTATGCCACCTGCATGGCAAGCCTGGCAAGCTGCCCTATTTTTTGATATGCCAAATCAGTAACAATTATATTAGGTCATTCCCATGACCTAATATAATGGTTTGAGGCTCTTTATGCTCCTGGAGCGAATAGATGCCCTTGGGCTCTATTAGCATGAGACAGGACATATGGAGATATTACTGGTGCCCGCTCTAGCAAATAGATGATCAATGGGAGGATAGTGATAGTGATAGTGAAGAAGGTTCTAATTCTATAAATAAAGATAATAGGCAAATAATGAACTGACCTAAAGAAAAAAAATAATAAAAGAGCAGAAAGATAAAAAAATATTCCATAAACATGAAAAGTAATCAGATACTGAACAAAACACAAATTTGTTCTATAAATTTTCTAGTATTTTTAAATCCTGATCAATATTAATACAGATAGAAAAATTAAGGATAAACTCATTTAGTTGTAAAAAGTATACATACCTGTTTAATTAGGAACTTGTTAAAAGTGTAAATAATACTAATTTTATACAAAATTTTAAAATAATGTAGTTTATAATATTAATAATTCAAAGAATTTGAGAAATTCCTACAAAATATTAAAAGTGGCATACAACAATAATAGGAAATGTTTACAGTGGTTTAGAATAGTAAAACATTAAAAACAAATGGCAGAAATTGGTTTTATTTATGCTATTTTCTAACTGGATCCCACAGGATGTCAAAAGATCATGTGGCCACCCACCTACAAGATGGTAAGACTTCCTAGTCAAGACCCTGAAGGAACGGTTTGAGGCTCTTCATATTCCTGAATCAACCAGATGCCATTGGGCTACATTGGCACGTGATAGGGTCCAATGGAAATGTTACTGGCACCCGCTCGAGCAAATCGATGAATAACTGGATTCAAGTGAACAAGAAGTGATTCTTTTAATAGAACCACAGTGAGATACACGGTTACAAAATTGTTCATGATTGACTTTCAGTCATACAATGTTTCATGTTCCTTCACCTGTCCCTTCACCAGTGCACACTTCCCACCACCAATGTCCCCCAGTTTTCTCTCTCTCTCTCTCTCTCTCTCTCTCTCTCTCTCTCTCTCTCTCTCCTCTTTCTCTCTCTGTCGCTCTCTTTCTTTCTCTCATTTTATTTATTTGTTTGGTTTTTTGTTTTTGTACCACACCCCAAGTGTCAGGGGTTATTCTTGGCTCTGCATTCAGGAATTACTCCTGGCAGGTTCAAGGGATCGTATGGGATTCTGGGATTGAACTAAGGTAGGCGGAGTGCAAGGAAAGCTCCCTACCCACTGTATCATTTCACATCCTGTTTATTTTTGAAAGATGGGATCTAGGAATGAGTCAATGAGGATAAATTCCATCATTTTATTTTCCGTAGAAAACCAGAGGGAAATATATTTCTTCACTTAGGAAAAGAAAAATATTAAAAAGGCAACATCATACTTTAGCTGTATATCTGACTCAACTTCAGGTGGTACAGATCATATTATTTTTATCAGCTCAGTTGGAACGATCCAGAGAAGCAAATTTGTACTTTTTGTCTTTTCCTCTGGGTATTTTCAGAATTTACTGCAGTGATGAGTCAAATAAAACATATTACAGCAGATGAAATGAACCCTTAAGGAGGGGAGAGAGAAATAGAAAGATAGAGAGAGAAGGGGAATGAGAGAGAAAAAGAGAGAGAAAGAGAGACAGAGAGAAACAGACACACAAATATTTTTTGGACTTCTACTAAGTATACAAAAATTTTCTTTAGACTTCTATTGTTTCCAGAAAAGTCTCTGTTGGGTAGTATGGCTTCAAGAGAATAAAATTAGCCAAGGCCACAGACAATGTATTTTAACCCTTTAAAGCGTCATTGCTAGAAAATAGTCTTAATCTGTGTTCTTTACTTGAGCAACAAACCCTTTCTAAGAAATGTTAACTCTCTTACATTGTTTGTCAAATTTCCATGGGAAGATTAAGAGTGAGGAAAAGAAGAGGTTACAGTGAAGCCAAAAAAAAAAGTCAATAAATTCCATATGTCCTGGGACATACATTTATATGATATTGTGAGAAAAAAGCATTGAAAAATACAAAATGAGTGCATTCATGAAAAAAAATGAGTCTCGTGAAATGAATCTACCTACAGCATTTAGGTCTGGTTTTAATAGTCTAAGAATTGTATATATTTATTGAAAAAAGAAAATGCTATAATTATAGTGAGCTTATTGATGAGGGACATTTTATTCTGCTTAGGAAAATATTTAAATGGTTATATAGGATAGTTTTTAAGGCATTAAATACAATTCTACTTTCAGCACAGGTTTCCCTTCAGCAGTAAACAGCTGGAAGAGCAAATATCTATATGCAATGACTATTTGCGGACATTGCAATGTAGTTGGCGTTGAACTAAACTCTTTGAGAGAGGAGTAAAAGGGAAAAATGGAACAGATAAAATTACCTTGACTTTATGCTTGGAAGCACTTCGTAATTGTGATGGATGGGAAAGGAGAATTTGTTCTTGCCCTGTCATTTTGTGAGTTTATGGAATGTCATCTTATACAAATTCACTTTAGTGGCGATTCCGCGAGGAACACTCCGAGTCCTCTGCATAGAGACCAGAAAGCTGCTGCCTTCCTCATAGAACTGTTCTCACTATGGCATAAAGGCTACTCTGAATTATCCGAAATCTAAAAAGTTTCGAAAGGATAAAATACCCAGAAGTATTTTTACTATGTGACACAGGGAAAAAAAATAAAAGGAAAGAGAAAAAAGTTTGCGTCAGTTATATGTAAAATCCAGAGTTGTAATACAGTATCATTTATAAATTATTTCTAGTACATTGAAAAGGCCAGACTTTCAAAAAAGCAAGCATTGCTATCAATAACAGGATAAAATTCAGGCAATAGCAATAAAGTTAGAAATGATAGAATTGATTGATCAAGAGTTATGAAGTAGCTACCATAAAAAATTATTTATGGATTTAAAAATAATGAGATTTTAAAAAAATTTTTATTATACCACCGAGAGACATACAATTACAAAGGTGTTCATAATTGGTTCTTGGTAATACTGTATTTCAGTACCCATAATCCCTCCACCAGTGCCCCATTTCCACCACCAATGTACCCCACCCCCCCCCCCTCCCCCCCCCCCCCAGGACGCCTCAATGGCAGGTACCCCCATTTCCTCTCTTTCTCTCTCTGTCTCTCTCTGACAAAAAAATGAGAAGATTTAAAAAATAATGAGAAAACAAAATAAAATTATAAAATATTGTCTAGAGTTGAGAATACACAATTTGAGATTAAAATTATATTACATTGGCTAATCAGCTGCTTACTAAGAAAGAAATTCAGAGAAGATTAAGGCCATGCAATAAAATTTCCCCAGACTGTAACATTAATATGATAAAGGCTGAATAAATTAAAAAAATTGTCCTATGCATTCTTCAAAGAAATTGACCAAACAATCCTGAAATTTGTATGGAACGATAAACCCCCAAGGATAGCTAAAGCAATCCTCGGGAAAAAGAAGATGGGAGGCATCACCTTACCCAACTTCAAACTGTACTACAAGGCAGTAGTAATTAAAACAGCATGGTATTGGAATAAAAACAGACCCGTGGACCTATGGAATAGAATTGAGTATCCTGACACACAACCTCAAACACATGATCATTTAATCTTTGATAAAGGTGCAATGAGCCTAAAATGGAGCAAGGAAAGCCTCTTCAATAAGTGGTGTTGGGAAAACTGGGCAGCGACATGTAAAAAATGAATTTGGACCTGTGTCTAACACCATGCACAAAAATCAGATCAAAGTGGATTAAAGATCTCAATATCAGACTTGAATCCATAAAAGTACATTGAAGAAAATATAGGAAAAACCCTCCATGACATTGAAGCTAAATGCATCTTCAAAGATGAAACATCTCTAACAAAGCAACTAGAAGAAAAGATAAATATATGGGACTACATGAAACTAAAAAGCTTCTGCACCTCAAAAGAAACAGTGACTAAGATACAAAAAGCAGTCCACAGAATGGGAAAGAATATTCACCCAATACTCATCTGATAAGGGGTTAATATCCAGGATATATCAGGCACTGGTAGAACTTTACAAGAAGAAAACAAACAACCCCATCAAAAAATGGGGAGAAGAAATGAACAGAAACTTCAGCAAGGAAGAAATTCGTATGGCCAAAAAACATATGAAAAAATGCTCATCATCACTAATCATCAGAGAGATGCAAATCAAAACAACAATGAGATACCACTTTACACCACAGAGACTGGCACATATTCAAAAGAACAAGAACAACAAGTGCTGGCGTGGGTGTGGGAAAAGGGGACACTCATCCATTGTTGGTGGGAATGCCGGCTGGTACAGCCTTTCTGGAAAACAATATGGACATTCCTCCAAAGACTAGAAATTGAACTCCCATTTGACCCAGCCATACCACTCCTGGGAATCTACTCTGGGAAACCAAAAATACAGCGGAAACACCATCCCTACTTTTATGTTCATAGCAGCATTATTCACAATAGCCAGAATCTGGAAGCAACCAGAGTGCCTGAAAATAGATGACTGGATAAAAAAGCTTTGGTACATCTACACAATGGAATACTATGCAGCTGTTAGGAAAAATGAAGTTATAAAATTTGCCTACAAATGGATGGACATGGAGAAGATTATGTTGAGCGAAATTAGCCAGAAGGAGAGAGACAGTTACAGAATGACTGCATTTATCTGCATAACATAAATATATAGGTACATATTATGATACCAATATCCAAGGTCAAGTGAAACATACATCAGGAGGTCCTGTCAAAGGTGGAAATTTTCACAAACGTGTGGGAGTCAGAGGCTAGGTAAGACAGAAAATGGAACAGTGTGCTAACAATTGTGAGGGGTACTAATGCCAACCTAGAACTGAGCATTAAATAGAGGCAAAAGGATACACATGACAACCCTTTAATGTATGTTTTGTAATCCATAGTCTGGAGAGGAAGGAAAAGAGAAAGATAGAGAAATGGAAAGTAATAAAGAACCTGCCATGGAGGAGGGGCTGGGGGGGGGGGAGGGAACCGGGGACGTTGGTGGTGGGAGATGGGCACTGGTGGCGGGATGGGTGCTGCTACACTGTATGACCAAAACCCAAATATGAACTTTTTAATTGTATATCTTTGTATTTGTAAAAATAAAAAATTTAAAAAA